>JANJXV010000813.1:330000-339334 GCA_024803745.1 Megascapheus bottae | reverse complement strand
GAAAGGGTAAGGTTTAGGGTTAGGGTTAGGGTTGGGGTTAGGGTAAGGATTAGGGTCAGGGTTAGGGTTAGGGTAAGGGTTAGGTTTAGGGTTAGGGTTAGCATTAAGGTTAGGGTTAGGTTTCGGTTAGGGTAAGGGTTAGGTTTATTGTTAGGATAAGGGTTAGCATTAGGGTTAGGGTTACCGTTAGGGTTAGGATTAGCATTAAGGTTAGGGTTAGGGTTAGGTTAAGGGTAAGGGTTAGGGTTATTTTTAGGGTAAAGGTAAGGGTTAGGATTAGGTTTAGGGTTAAGTTTAGGGTTAGGGTTAGGGTAAGGGTAAGGGTTAGGTTTAGGTTTAGGTCTAGGGTTAGGGTTAGTGTAAGGGTTAGGGTTAGTTTTAGTGTTCGGTTTAGGGTTAAGTTTAGGGTTAGAGTAAAGTTATAGGTTAGGGTTAGGGTGAGGGTTAGGGGTTAGTGTTAGGGTTTGGGTTAGGATTATGGTTAGTGTAAGGGTAAGGTTTAGGGTTAGGGTTAGAGTTAGGGGTTAGGGTTAGGGTAAGGGTTAGGGTTAGGTTTAGGGTAAGAGTAAGGTTTAGGGTTAGGGTTAGGGTAAGAGTAAGGGTTAGGTTTAGAATAGGGTATGGTAAGGGTAAAGATTAGGGTTAGGGTTAGGGTTAAGGTTATGTTTAGGGTTAGGTTTAGGCTAAGGGTTAGGGTTACGGTTAGGGTAAGTGTTACGGGTAGGGTTGGGGTTAGGGTTAGAGGTAGGGTTAGGGTTAGGTAAGGGTAAGGGTAAGTGATAGGGTTAGGGTTAGGGTAAGGGTAAGGGTTAGGATTAGTGTTAGGGTTAGGGTATGGGTTAGGGTTAGGGTAAGGTTTAGGGTTAGGGTTAGGGTTAGGGTTAGCGTAAGGGTAAGGGTTAGGGTTAGGATAAGGGTTAGGGTTTGGGTTAGGGTTAGGGTTAGAGTTAGGTTTAGGGTTAGGGTAAGGGTAAGGGTTAGGGTTAGGGTTAGGGTTAGCGTTAGGGTAAAGGTTGGGGTTAGGGTTTAGGGTTAGATTTAGGATAAGGGTTAGGGATAGGGGTTAGGGTTAGGGTTCGGGTTAGTGTAAGGGTTAGCTTTAGGGTTAGAGTTAGGGTTATGGTAAGGGTTAGGGTTAGGGTTAGGGCAAGGGTAAGTGTTAGGGTTAGTGTTAGGGTTAGGGTAAGTTTAAGAGTTAGGGTTAGGGTTAGGTTTAGGTTTAGGTTTGGTTTTAAGGTTTGGGTTAGGGTTCGGGTTATGGTAAGTGTTAGGGTTAGGTTAGGGTTAGCGTTAGGTTTAGGGTTAGGTTTAAGTTTAGGGTTAGGGTTAGGCTAAGGGTTAGGGTTAGGGTTAGGTTAAGGGTTAGGGTTAGGGTTGGGGTTGGGGTTGGGGTTAGAGGAAGGGTTAGGGTTAGGGTAAGGGTAAGGGTTAGGGTTAGGGTTAGGGTTAGGGTAAGGATTAGGGTTAGGGTAAGGGTTAGGGTTAGGGTTAGCATTAAGTTTAGGGTTAGGGTTAGGGTAAAGGTAAGTAAAAGGGTTAGGTTTAGGGTTAGGTTAAGGTTTGGGGTTAGCATTAGGTTTAGGGTCAGCATTAAGGTTAGGGTTAGGTTTAGGGTAAGGGTAAGGGTTAGGGTTAGGGTTAGGGTAAGGGTAAGTGTTAGGTTTAGGGTTAGGGTTAGGGTAAGGATTAGTGTTAGGGTTAGCGTTAGGGTTAGGTTTAGGTTAGGGTAAGCGTAAGGGTTAGGGTTAGGGTTAGGTTTAGGGTTAGCCTTAGGGATAGGGTTAGGGTTAGGGTTAAGGTTATGGATAGGGTTAGTGTTAGGGTCAATGAAAGGTTAAGGGTTAGGGAAAGGGTTAGGGTTAGGGTAAGGGTTGGGATTAGGTTTAGGGTTATGGTTAGGGTTAGTGTAAGGATTAGGGTTAGGGTTAGGGTTAGGGTAAGGGTTAGGGTTAGGGTAAGGTTTAGGGTTAGGTGTTAGGGTTAGGGTTAGGTTTAGGGTTAGGGTAAGGGTTAGGGTTAGGTGTTAGTGTTAGGGTTAGGGTTAGGGTGAGGGTTAGAGTTCGGGATAGGGTTAGGGTTATGGTAAGGGTAAGGGTTAGGGTTAGGGTTAGGGTTAGGGTAAAGGTTAGGGTTATGGTTACGGTTAGAGTTAGGGTAAGGCTAAGGGTTAGAGTTAGTGTTAGGGTTAGGTTAGGTTTAGGGTTAGGGTTAGAGTAAGGGTAAGGTTATGGTTAGGGTTAGGATTAGGGTTAAAGTTAGGGTTAGGGTTAAGGTTAGGGTTAGGGTATGTTTAATGCTTAGGGTTAGGGTTAGGATTAGGTTTAGGGTACGAGTAAGGTTTAGGGTTAGGGTTAGGGTTAGGTTTAGGGTTAGGGCTATGGTATGGGGAAGGTTGAGGGTTAGGGTTAGTGTAAGGGTTAGGGTAAGGGTAAGGGTAAGGTTTAGGGTATGTTTATTGTTAGGATTAGGTTTAGGGAAAGGGTAAGGGTTAGGGTTAGGGTTAGGGTTGGGGTTAGGGTTAGGATTAGGGTCAGGGTTAGGGTTAGGGTAAGGGTAAGGTTTAGGGTTAGGGTTAGCATTAAGGTTAGGGTTAGGGTTAGGTTAAGGGTAAGGGTTAGGGTTATTGTTAGGGTAAGGGTAAGGGTTAGGATTAGGTTGAGGGTTAGGTTTAGGGTTAGGGTTAGGGTAAGGGTAAGGGTTAGGGTTAGGTTTAGGTCTAGGGTTAGGGTTAGTGTAAGTGTTAGGGTTAGGGTTAGTGTTCGGTTTAGGGTTAAGTTTAGGGTTAGGGTAAAGTTAAAGGTTAGGGTTAGGGTGAGGGTTAGGGGTTAGTGTTAGGGTTTGGGTTAGGTTTATGGTTAGGGTAAGGGTAAGGTTTAGGGTTAGGGTTAGGGGTTAGGGTTAGGGTTAGCGTTAGGGTTAGTGTAAGGGTTAGGGTTAGGTTTAGGGTAAGAATAAGGTTTAGGGTTAGGCTTAGGGTTAGGTTTTGGGTTAGGGTTAGGGTAAGAGTAAGGGTTAGGTTAAGGGTTAGGGTATGGAAAGGGTAAGGATTAGGGTTAGGGTTAGCGTTAAGGTTATGTTTAGGGTTAGGTTTAGGCTAAGGGTTAGGGTTATGGTTAGGGTAAGGGTTACGGGTAGGGTTGGGGTTAGGGTTAGAGGTAGGGTTAGGGTTAGGGTAAGGGTAAGTGTTAGGGTTAGGGTTAGGGTAAGGATAAGGGTTAGGATTAGGGTTAGGGTTAGGGTATGGGTTAGGGTTAGGGTAAGGTTTAGGGTTAGGGTTAGGGTTAGGGTTAGGTTAAGTGTAAGGGTTAGGGTTAGGTTAAGGGTTAGGGTTTGGGTTAGGGTTAGGGTTATAGTTAGGTTTAGGGTTAGCGTAAGGGTAAGGGTTAGGGTTAGGGTTAGGGTTAGCGTTAGGGTAAAGGTTGGGGTTAGGGTTTAGGGTTAGATTTAGGATAAGGGTTAGGGATAGGGGTTAGTGTTAGGGTTCGGGTTAGTGTAAGGGTTAGCGTTAGGGTTAGAGTTAGGGTTATGGTAAGGGATAGGGTTAGGGTTAGGTCTAGGGTAAGTGTTAGGGTTAGTGTTAGGGTTAGTGTTAGGTTTAGGGTAAGTTTAAGAGTTAGGGATAGGGATAGGTTTAGGTTTAGGTTTGGGGTTAAGGTTTGGGTTAGGGTTCGGTTTAGGGTAAGTGTTAGGGTTAGGGTTAGGGATAGAGTAAGGGTTAGGGTTAGGGGTTAGGGTTAGGCTTAGAGTTAGGCTAAGGCTTAGGGTTAGGGTTAGGTTAAGGGTTAGGGTTAGGGTTGGGGTGGGGTTGGGGTTAGAGGAAGGGTTAGGGTTAGGGTAAGGGTAAGGGTTAGAGTTAGGGCTAGGGTTAGGGTAAGGATTTGGGTTAGGGTAAGGATTAGGGTTAGGGTTAGCATTAAGGTTAGGGTTAGGGTTAGGGTTAGGGTAAGGGTAAGTATAAGGGTTAGGTTTAGGGTTAGGTTAAGGTTTGGGGTTAGTGTCAGGTTTAGGTTCAGCATTAAGCTTACGGTTAGGTTTAGGGTAAGGGTAAGGGTTAGGGTTAGGGTTAGGGTAAGGGTAAGTGTTAGGTTTAGGGTTAGGGTTAGGGTAAGGATTAGTGTTAGGGTTAGCGTTAGGGTTAGGGTAAGCGTGAGGGTTAGGGTTAGGGTTAGGTTTAGGGTTAGGCTTAGGGTTAGGGCTAAGGTTATTGATAGGGTTAGGGTTAGGGTCAAAGAAAGGTTAAGGGTTAGGGTCAGGGTTAGGGTTAGGTTAAGGGTTGGGGTTAGGTTTGGGGTTATGGTTAGGGTTAGTGTAAGGATTAGGGTTAGGGTTAGGTTTAGGGTAAGTGTTAGGGTTAGGGTAAGGTTTAGGGTTAGGTGTTACGGTTAGGGTTAGGTTTAGGGTTAGGGTAAGTGTTAGGGTTAGGTGTTAGTGTTAGGGTTAGGGTTAGGGTGAGGGTGAGGGTTAGGGTTAGGGTAAGGTTAAGTGTTAGGGTTAGGGTTAGGGTTAGGATTAGCGGATAAGGTTAGGCTTAGGTTTAGAATTAGTGTATGGGTTAGGGTTAATGTTAGGGTAAGGGTAAGTGTTAGGGTTATGGTTAGGGTTAGCGTTAGGTTTAGGGCAAGGGTTAAGGTTAGGGTTAGGGTTAGCTTTAGGGTTAGGTTTAGGGGTAGGGTAAGAGTTAGGGTTAGTGTTAGGGATAGATTAAGTGTAAGGGTTAGGGTTAGAGGTTAGGGTTAGGGTTAGTTTTAGTGTTAGGGTTAGAGTAAGTGTAAGGGTGAGGGTTAGGGTTAGGGTTAGGGATTGGGTTAGGTTTAGTGTTAAGGTTAGGGTTAGATTTAGGGTAAGGGTAAGGGTTAGAGTTAGGTTTAGGGTTAGGTTAGGTTTAGGGTTAGGGTTAGGGTAAGGTTAAGGGTTAGGCTTAGGGTTAGGCTAAGGGTTAGGGTTACGGTTAGGGTAAGGGTTAGGGGTAGGTTTGGGGTTGGGGTTAGAGGTAGGTTTAGGGTTAAGGTAAGGGTAAGGTTAGGGTTAGGGTTAGGGTTAGGGTAAGGATTAGGTTTAGGGTTAGGGTAAGGATTAGGGTTAGGTTTAGGGTTAGTGTTAGGTTTAGCATTAAGGTTAGGGTTAGGGTTAGGGTTACGGAAAGGGTAAGGGTTAGGGTTAGGGTTAGGGTTAGGGTTAGGGTAAGCGTAAGGGTTAGGTTTAGGGTTTAGGTTAGGGTTAAGTTTAGGGTTAGGGTTAGGGTTAGGCTAAGGGTTAGGGTTATGGTTAGGGTAAGGGTTAGGGTTAGGGTTAGGGTTAGGGTTAGGCTAAGGGTAAGATTTAGTGTTAGGGTTAGGGTTAGGGTTAGGGTTAGGGTTAGGCTAAGGGTAAGATTTAGGGTTATTGTTAGGGTTAGGTTTAGGGTTGGGGTTGGGGTTAGAGGAAGGGTTAGGGTTAGGGTTAGGATAAGGATTAGGGTTTGGGGTAGGGTTAGGGTTAGGGTAAGGGTAAGGTTTAGGGTTAGGGTTAGGGTTAGGGTTAGGGTAAGGGTTGGGGTTAGGGGTTAGGGTTAGGTTTAGGATAAGTGTTAGGAATAGGGGTTAGGGTTAGGGTTAGGGTTAGTGTAAGGGTTAGGGTTAGGGTTAGGGTTAGGGTTAGGGCAAGGGTAAGTGTTGGGGTTAGTGTTAGTGTTAGCGTTAGGGTTAGGGTAAGTTTAAGAGTTAGGGTTAGGGTTAGGTTTAGGTTTACGTTTGTGGTTAAGTTTTGGGTTAGGGTTCAGGTTCGGGTAAGTGTTAGGGTTAGGGTTAGGTTTAGCGTTAGGTTTAGGGTTAGGGTTAAGTTTAGGGTTAGGATTAGGCTAAGGGTTAGGGTTAGGTTTAGGGTAAGGGTTAGGGTTAGGGTTGGGGTTGGGGTTAGAGGAAGGGTTAGGGTTAGGGTAAGGGTAAGGTTTAGGGTTAGGGTTAGGGTAAGGGTAAGTATTAGGGTTAGGGTAAGGATTAGGTTTAGGGTTAGGGTTAAGGTTAGGGTTAGGTTTAGGGTAAGGGTAAGTATAATGGTTAGGTTTAGGGTTAGATTAAGGGTTGGGGTTAACGTTAGGTTTAGGGTCAGCATTAAGGTTAGGGTTAGGTTTAGGGTAAGGGTAAGGGTTAGGGTTAGGGTTAGGGTAAGGGTAAGGGTTAGGTTTAGGGTTAGGGTTAGGGTAAGGATTAGTGTTAGGGTTAGGGTTAGGGTTAGGGTTAGGTTTAGGGTTAGTGTAAGCGTAAGGGTTAGGGTTAGGTTTAGGGTTAGGCTTAGGGTTAGGGTTAGGGTTAGGTATAGGGTTAGGGTAAGGGTAAGGGTTAGGGTTAGGGTTAGGGTTAGGGTTAAGGTTAGGTTTAGGGTTAGGGTTAGGGTCAATGAAAGGTTAAGGGTTAGGGTTAGGGTTAGGGTTAATGTTAGTGTAAGGATTAGGGTTAGGATTAGGGTTAGGGTAAGGGTTAGGGTTAGGTTTAGGTTTAGGGTAAGATTTAGGATTAGGTGTTAGGTTTAGGGTTAGGTTTAGGGTTAGGGTAAGGGTTAGGGTTAGGTGTTAGGGTTAGGGTTAGGGTTAGGGTGAGGGTTAGGGTTAGGGTTCTGATTAGGGTTAGGGTTAGAGTTAGGGTTAGGGATAGTGTAAGGTTAAGTGTTAGGGTTAGGGTTAGGGTTAGGATTAGCGGTTAAGGTTAGGCTTAGGGTTAGAATTAGTGTATGGGTTAGGGTTAGGGTTAGGTAAGGGTAAGTATTAGGGTTATTGTTAGGGTTAGCGTTAGGTTTAGAGCAAGGGTTAGGGTTAGGGTTAGGGTTAGGTTTAGAGTTAGGTTTAGGGGTAGGGTAAGTGTTAGGTTTAGGGTTAGGGATAGAGTAAGGGTAAGGGTTAGGGTTAGGGGTTAGGTTTAGGGTTAGGTTTAGTTTTAGGGTTAGAGTAAGTGTAAGGGTGAGGGTTAGGGTTAGGGTTAGGGATTGGGTTAGGTTTAGTGTTAAGTTTAGAGTTAGATTTAGGGTAAGGGTAAGGGTAAGGGTTAGAGTTAGGTTTAGGGTTAGGTTAGGTTTAGGGTTAGGGTTAGGGTAAGGGAAAGTGTTATGGTTAGGGTTAGGATTAGGGTTAAAGTTAGGGTTAGGGTTAAGGTTAGGGTTAGGTTTAGTGTTAGCGTTAGGGTAAGGGTAAGGGTAAGTTTTAGGGTTAGGTTTAAGTCTAGGGTTAGGGTTAGGGTAAGGGTTAGGGTTAGGGTTAGTGTTCAGTTTAGTGTTAAGGTTAGGGTTAGGGTAAAGGTAAGGGTTAAAGATAGGGTGAAGGTTAGGGGTTAGTGTTAGTGTTTGGATTAGGTTTATGGTTAGGGTAAGGGTAAGGTTTAGGGTTAGGTTTAGGGTTAGGGGTTAGGGTTAGGGTTAGGGTTAGGGTTAGGGTAAGGGTTAGGGTTAGGTTTAGGGTAAGAGTAAGGTTTATTGTTAGGGTTTGGGTTAGGTTTAAGTTAGGGTTAGGGTAAGGGTAAGGGTAAGGGTAAGGGTTAGGGTTAGGGTTAGTGTTAGGGTTATGTTTAGGGTTAGAGTTAGGCTAAGGGTTAGGGTTACGGTTAGGGTAAGGGTCAGGGGTAGGGTTGGGTTTGGGGTTAGAGGTAGGGTTAGGGTTAGGGTAAGGGTGAGGTTAGGGTTAGGGTTAGGGTAAGAGTTAGGGTTAGGGTTAGGGTAAGGAATAGGGTTAGGGTTAGGGTTCGGTTGAGCATTAAGGTTAGGGTTAGAGTTAGGGTTAGGGTTAGAGAAAGGGTAAGGGTTAGGGTTATGGTTAGGGTTAGTGTTAGGGTTAGGGTTTGGGCAAGGGTAAGGGTTAGGTTTAGGGTTAAGTTTACGGTTAAGTTTAGGGTTAGGGTTAGGGTTAGGCTAAGGGTTAGGGTTAGGGTTAGTATAAGGTTTAAGGTTAGGATTAGGTTTAGGGTACGGGTAAGGTTTAGGATTAGGGTTAGGTTTAGGTTTAGGTTTAGGGTTAGGGTTAGGGTAAGGGTAAGGTTTAGGGTTAGGGTTAGGGTTAGGGTTAGGGATTGGGTTAGGTTTAGTGTTAAGTTTAGAGTTAGATTTAGGGTAAGGGTAAGGGTAAGGGTTAGAGTTAGGTTTAGGGTTAGGTTAGGTTTAGGGTTAGGGTTAGGGTAAGGGAAAGTGTTATGGTTAGGGTTAGGATTAGGGTTAAAGTTAGGGTTAGGGTTAAGGTTAGGGTTAGGTTTAGTGTTAGCGTTAGGGTAAGGGTAAGGGTAAGGTTTAGGGTTAGGTTTAAGTCTAGGGTTAGGGTTAGGGTAGGGGTTAGGGTTAGGGTTAGTGTTCAGTTTAGTGTTAAGGTTAGGGTTAGGGTAAAGGTAAGGGTTAAAGATAGGGTGAAGTTTAGGGGTTAGTGTTAGTGTTTGGATTAGGTTTATGGTTAGGGTAAGGGTAAGGTTTAGGGTTAGGTTTAGGGTTAGGGGTTAGGGTTAGGGTTAGGGTTAGGGTTAGGGTAAGGGTTAGGGTTAGGTTTAGGGTAAGAGTAAGGTTTATTGTTAGGGTTTGGGTTAGGTTTAGGTTAGGGTTAGGGTAAGGGTAAGGGTAAGGGTAAGGGTTAGGGTTAGGGTTAGTGTTAGGGTTATGTTTAGGGTTAGGGTTAGGCTAAGGGTTAGGGTTACGGTTAGGGTAAGGGTCAGGGGTAGGGTTGGGTTTGGGGTTAGAGGTAGGGTTAGGGTTAGGGTAAGAGTTAGGGTTAGGGTTAGGGTAAGGAATAGGGTTAGGGTTAGGGTTCGGTTGAGCATTAAGGTTAGGGTTAGAGTTAGGGTTAGGGTTAGAGAAAGGGTAAGGGTTAGGGTTATGGTTAGGGTTAGTGTTAGGGTTAGGGTTTGGGCAAGGGTAAGGGTTAGGTTTAGGGTTAAGTTTACGGTTAAGTTTAGGGTTAGGGTTAGGGTTAGGCTAAGGGTTAGGGTTAGGGTTAGTATAAGGTTTAAGGTTAGGATTAGGTTTAGGGTACGGGTAAGGTTTAGGATTAGGGTTAGGTTTAGGGTTAGGTTTAGGTTTAGGGTTAGGGTAAGGGTAAGGTTTAGGGTTAGGGTTAGGTTTAGGGTTAAGGTTAGGGTTAGGGTTAGGGTTAGGGTTAGGGTAAGAGTAAGGGTTAGGGTTAGAGTTAGGGTCAGGGTTAAGGTTATGGTTAGGGTTAGGGTTAGGCTAAGGGTTAGGGTTAGGGTTAGAGTAAGGATTAGGCTTGGGGTTAGGGTTAGAGGTAGGGTTAGGATTAGGGTAAGGGTAAGGGTTAGGGTTAGGTTTAGGGTTAGGTAAGGGTAAGGGCTAGGGTAAGGATTAGGGTTAGGGTTAGGGTTAAGGTTACCATTAA
>JANJXV010000813.1:177500-325000 GCA_024803745.1 Megascapheus bottae | reverse complement strand
AGGTTTAGGATTAGGGTTAGGGTAAGGGTAAGGTTTGGGGTAAGGATTAGGGTTAGGGTTAAGGTTAGGGTTAGGGTTAGGTTAAGGGTTAGGGTTAGGCTTACGATTAAGGTTTACGTTAGTGTTAGGATTACTGTTAGGGTTAGGGTAAGGGAAAGGTTTAGGGTTAGGGTTAGGGTTAAGGTTATGGTTAGGGTTAGGGTTAGGCTAAGGGTTAGGGTTAGGGTAAGGGTAATTTTAGGGTTAGGGTTAGGGTTAGGGTAAGGATTAGGTTTAGGGGTTAGGTTTAGGTTTAGGATAAGGTTAATGGTAGGGGTTATGGTTAGGGTAAGGGTTAGGGTTAGGGCTAGGATTAGTGTAGGGTTTACTGTTAGGGTTAGGGTTAGGGTAAGGGCAAGGGATAGGGATAGGGATAGGGTTAGGGTTAGGATAAGTGTTAGGGTTAAAGTTAGGCTAAGGGTTATGGTTAGGGTTAGGTTAAGGGTTAGGGTTATTGTTAGGGTTAGAGGTAGGATTAGGTTCAGGGTAAGGGTAAGGGTTAGGGTTAGGGTTAGGGTTAGGGTAAGGCTTAGGGTTAGGGTTAAGGGTTAGGGTTAGGGATAGGGTTAGGTTTAGGGTATGGTTAGATTTAGGGTTACGGTTAGGTTCAGGATTAGGGTTAGGGTTAGGGTAAAAGTTAAGGTTAGGGTTAGGTTTAGGGTAAGGGTAAGTGTAGGGTTAGCGTTAGGGTTAGGGTAAGTTTAAGAGTTAGGGTTAGGGTTAGGTTTAGGTTTAGGTTTGGGGTTAAGGTTTCGGTTAGGGTTCGGGTTAGGGTAAGTGTTATGGTTAGGGTTAGGGTTAGCGTTATTTTTAGGGTTAGGGTTTAGGTTAGGGTTAGGGTTAGGGTTAGGGTTAGGCTAAGGGTTAGGGTTAGGGTTAGGGTAAGGGTTAGGTTTAGGGTTGGGGTTGGGGTTGGGGTTAGAGGAAGGGTTAGGGTTAGGGTAAGGGTAAGGTTTAGGGTTAGGGTTAGGGTAAGGATTAGGGTTAGGGTTAGTGTAAGCGTAAGGGTTAGGGTTAGGCTTAGGGTTAGGCTAAGGTTTAGGGTTAGGGTTAGGGTAATGGTTAGGTTTAGGGTTGGGACTGGGGTTGGGGATAGAGGAAGTGTTAGGGTTAGGGTAAGGGTAAGGGTTAGGGTTAGGGTTAGGGTAAGGATTAGGGTTAGGGTTAGTGTAAGCGTAAGGGTTAGTGTTAGGGTTAGGGCAAAGGTAAGGATTAGGGTTAGGGTTAGGGTTAGGTTTAGGGTTAGGGTTACGGCTAGGGTAAGTGTTAGGGTTAGAGTTAGGGTCTATGGTCAGCATTAAGGTTAGGGTTACGGTTAGGGTTAGGGTTAGGGTTAGGTAAAGTGTAAGGGTTAGGGTTAGTGTAAGGATAAGGGTTAGGTTTAGGTTTAGGGTAAGGGTTAGGGATAGGTTTAGGGTTAGCGTTAGGTTTAGGGTTAGGGTTAAGGTTAGGGTTAGGGTTAGGGTTAGGATGAGGGTTAGGATTAGGGTTAGGATAAGGGTTAGGGTTGGGGTTGGGTTTAGAGGAAGGGTTAGGGTTAGGGTAAGGGTAAGGGTTAGGGTTACGGTTAAGATTTAGGTTATTGTTAGGGTTAGTGTTAGGGTTAGGGTAAGGGTAGGGGTTAGGGTTTGGGTAAGGGTTAGGGTAAGTGTTATGGTTAGGGTTAGGGTTAGGTTTAGGGTAAGGGTTAGGGGTTAGAGTTAGGGTTAGGGTTAGGTTAAGGGTATGGTTAGGATTAGGGTTAGGTTAAGGTTCAGTGTTAGGGTTAGGGTTAGGGTAAAAGTTAAGGTTAGGGTTAGGTTTAGGGTAAGGTTAAGTGTTAGGGTTAGTGGTAGGGTTAGCGTTAGGGTTAGGGTTAGATTTAGGTTTAGGTTTGGGGTTAAGGTTTTGGTTAGGGTTCGGTTTAGGGTAAGTAATAGGGTTAGGGTTAGGGTTAGCGTTATGTTTAGGGTTAGGTTTAACGTTAGGGTTAGGGTTAGGGTTAGGCTAAGGGTTAGGGTTAGGGTTAGGGTAAGGGTTAGGGATAGGGTTGGGGTTGGGGTTAGAAGAATGGTTAGGGTTAGGGTAAGGGTTAGGGTTAGGGTTAGGGTTAGGGTAAGGTTTATGGTTTGGGTTAGGGTTAGGGTTAGAGTTAGGGTTATGGTTAGGGTAAGGGTAAGGTTTAGGGTTAGGGTTAGGTTTAGGGTAAGGGTTAGGTTTAGGGGTTAGGTTAAGGTTTAGGATAAGTGTTAGGGTAGGGGTTAGGGTTAGGGTAAGGGTTAGGGTTAGGGTTAGGGGTCAGGGTAAGTGTTAATGTTAGGGTAAGGGTTATGGTTAGGGTACTGCTAAGTGTTAGAGTTAGGGTTAGGGTTAGCGTAAGGGTTAGGGTTAGGGTTACGGTTACGGTTAGGGTAAGCGTTAGCGTTAGGGTTAGGGTTCGGGGTTAGCGTTAGTGTTAGTGTTAGGGTAAGGGTTAGGGTTAGGGATAGGGTAAGGTTTAGGGTTAGTGTTAGTGTAAGGCTAAGTGTTCGACTTAGGGTTAGGGTAAGGGTTAGGGTTAGAGTTACGTTAGGGTAAGTGTAAGGGTTAGGTTTAGGGTTAAGGTTAGGGTAAACGTCAGGGTTAGGTTTACGGTTAAGTTTAGGGAAAGAGTAAGGGTTAGGGTTAGGGTTATGGTTACCGTTAGTGTTAGGGTTAGGGTTAGGGTATGGGCAAGGGTTAGGGCTAGGGATAGGGTTATGGTTAGGGTTAGGGTTAGGGTTAGAGTTAGGCTAAGGGTTAGAGTTAGGGTTAGGTTAAGGGTTAGGGTTATTGTTAGGGTTAGAGGTAGGGTTAGGTTCAGTGTAAGGGTAAGGGTTAGGGTTAGGGTTAGGGTAAGAGTTAGGGTTAGGGGTTAGGGTTAGGGTGAGGGTTAGGTTTAGGGTATGGTTAGGATGAGGGTTAGGGTTAGGTTCAGGGTTAGGGTTAGTGTTAGGGTAAATGTTAGGGTTAGGGTTAGGTTTAGGGTAAGGGTAAGTGTTAGGGTTAGGGTTAGGGTTAATGTAAGGGTAGGTGTTAGGGTTAAGGTTAGGGTTGGGTTTAGGTTTGGGGTTAAGTTTAGGGATTGTGTTAGGGCAAGGGTAAGGGTTAGGGTTAGGGTTGGGTTAGGTTTAAGGTTAGAGTTAGATTAAGGGTAAGGGTTAGGGTTAAGGTTAGGGTTAGCGCAAAAGATTTGGGTTAGGTTTAGGGTTATTTTTACGGTTAGGGTAAGGGTAAGGGTTAGGGTTAGGGTTAGGGTTAGGTTTGGGGTTACAGTTAGGGTTAGGGTTAGGGTTAGTGTTAGGGTCAGGTTTAGGGTAAGGGTTAGGGTTAGGGTTAGGGTTATGGTTAGGCTTAGGTTTCGGTTTAGCGATATTTAAGGGTAAGGCTTAGGGTTAGGGTAGGTTCAGGGTTAGGGTTACGGTTAGGGTTAGGGTTAGGGTTAGGGTAAGGGTTAGGGATAGGGTTAGGCTTGGGGTTAGGTTTGGGGTTAGGGTTACAGTTAGGGTTATGGTTAGGGTTAGGATGAGGGTTAGGGTTAGGGTTAGGGTAAGGGTTATGGTTAGGGTTAGGCTTAGGGTTAGGTTTGGGGTTAGGGTTAGGGTAAGGGTTACGGTTAGGGTAAAGGTTAGGGTTAGGGTTAGTGTTAGGGTTAGGGTAAGGGTAAGGGTTAGTGTTAGGGTTAGGGTTAGTGTTAGGTTTATTGTTAGGGTTAGGGTTAGTGTTAGGGTTAGGGTTAGATTTAGGGTTAGGTTTAGGGTAAGGGTAAGGGTGAGGGTTAGGTTTAGGGTTAGGGTAAGGGTAAGGGTTAGTATTAATGTTAGGGTTAGGGTTAGGGTTAGGATTAGGATAAGGTAAGGGTTAGGGTTAGGGTTAGGGGTTAGGGTTAGGGTGAGGGTTAGGTTTAGGGTATGGTTAGGATGAGGGTTAGGGTTAGGTTCAGGGTTAGGGTTAGTGTTAGGGTAAATGTTAGGGTTAGGGTTAGGTTTAGGGTAAGGGTAAGTGTTAGGGTTAGGGTTAGGGTTAATGTATGGGTAGGTGTTAGGGTTAAGGTTAGGGTTGGGTTTAGGTTTGGGGTTAAGTTTAGGGATTGTGTTAGGGCAAGGGTAAGGGTTAGGGTTAGGGTTGGGTTAGGTTTAAGGTTAGAGTTAGGTTAAGGGTAAGGGTTAGGGTTAAGGTTAGGGTTAGCGCAAAAGATTTGGGTTAGGGTTAGGGTTATGATTAGGGTTAGGGTAAGGGTAAGTGTTAGGGTTAGGGTTAGGTTTAGGTTTGGGGTTACGGTTAGGGTTAGGGTTAGGGTTAGTGTTAGGGTCAGGTTTAGCGTAAGGGTTAGGGTTAGGGTTAGGGTTAGGCATAGGTTTCGGTTTAGCGTTAGTTAAGGGTAAGGCTTAGGGTTAGGGTTAGGTTCAGGGTTAGGTTTACGGTTAGGGTTAGGGTTAGGGTTAGGGTAAGGGTTAGGGATAGGGTTAGGCTTGGGGTTAGGTTTAGGGTTAGGGTTACGGTTAGGGTTATGATGAGGGTTAGGGTTAGGGTTAGGGTAAGGGTTATGGTTAGGGTTAGGCTTAGGGTTAGGTTTGGGGTTAGGGTTAGGGTAAGGGTTACGGTTAGGGTTATGGTTAGGGTTAGGGTTAGGGTTAGGGTTAGGATAAGGGTAAGGGTTAGGGTTAGGGTTAGGGTTAGAGTTAGGTTTAGGGTTAGGGTTAGGGTTAGGTTTAGGGTAAGAGTACTGTTTAGGGTTAGGGTTAGGGTTAGGTTTCGGGTTAGGGTTAGCTAAGTGTAAGGGTTAGGTTTAGGGTTAGGGTTATGGTAAGGGTAAGGGTTAGGGTTATTGTTAGTGTTACGGTTATGGTTAGGGTTAGGGTTAGGCTAAGGGTTAGGGTTACGGTTAGGGTAAGGGTTACTAGTAGGGTTGGGGTTAGGGTTAGAGGTAGGGTTAGGGTTAGGGAAAGGGTAAGGGTTAGGGTTAGGGTTAGGGTTATTGCAAGGGTAAGGGTTAGGTTTAGGGTTAAGGTTAGGGTTAAGTTTAGGGTTACGGTTAAGGTTAGGCTAAGGGTTAGGTTTAGGGTTAGGGTTAGGGTAAGGGTTAGGATTATGATTAGGTTTAGGGTACGGATAAGTTTTAGGGTTAGTGTTAGGGTTAGGGTTAGGTTTAGGTTTAGGGTAAGGGTAAGGTTTAGGGTTAGGGTTAGGGTTAGGGTTAAGGTTAGGGTTAGGGTTAGGTTTGGGGTTAGGTTTAGGGTAAGAGTAAGGGTTAGGGTTAGGGTTAGGGTAAGGGTAAGGGTAAGGGTTATGGTTATGGTTAGGGTTAAGGTTATGGTTAGGGTTAGGGTTAGGGTAAGGATTAGGGTTAGGGTTGGGGTTAGGGTTAGAGGTAGGGTAAAGGGTTAGGGTAAGGGTAAGTGTTAGGCTTAGTGTTAGGGTTAGGGTTAGGGTTAGTGTTAAGGTTAGGGTTAGGGCAAGGGTAAGGGTTAAGTTTAGGGGTAAGGTTAGGGTTAAGTTTAGTGTTAGGGTTAGGGTTAGGCTAAGGGTTAGGATTAGGGTTAGGGTAAGGGTTAGGGCTAGGATTAGGTTTAGGGTACGGGTAAGGTTTAGTGTTAGGTTAGGGTTAGTGTTAGGTTTAGGGTTAGGGTTAGGGTAAGGGTAAGGTTTAGGGTTAGGGTTAGGGTTAGGGTTAAGGTTAGGATTAGGGTTAGGTTTGGGGTTAGGGTTAGGGTAAGAGTAAGGGTTAGGGTTAGGGTTAGGGTTAGGGTAAGGTTAAGGGTTAGGGTTAGGGTTAGGGTTAAGGTTATGTTTAGGGTTAGAGTTAGGCTACCTGTTAGGATTAGCGTTAGGGTAAGGATTAGGGTTAGGGTTGGGGTTAGGGGTAGAGGTAGGTTTAGGGTTAGGGTAAGGGTTAGGGTTAGGGTAAGGATTAGGGTTAGGGTTAGGGTTAGGGTTACCATTAAGGTTAGGGTTAGGGTTAGGGTTAGGGAAAGGGTAAGGGTTAGGGTTAGGATTAGGGTTAGGGTAAGAATAAGGGTTAGGTTTAGTGTTAGGGTAAGGTTTAGTGCTAGCGTTAGGGTTAGGGTTAGCATTAAGGTTAGGGTTAGGGTTAGGGTAGGGGAAGGTTTAGGGTTAGGTTTAGGGATAGGGTAAGGTTTAAGATTAGGGTTAGGGTTAGGGTTAGGGTTAGGGTTAGGGTTAAGCTTACGGTTAGGGTAATTGTTAGGGTTAGGGTTACAGTTAAGGTTTAGGTTAGGGTTAGGGTTAGGGTAAGGGTAAGGTTTAGGGTTAGTGTTAGGGTTAGGGTAAGGATTAGTCTTAGGGTTTGGGTGAGGGTTAGGTTTAGGGTAAGGGTAATGGTTAGGGTTAGGGTTAGTTTTAGGGTTTGGCTTAGGGTAAGGGTTAGGGTTAGGGTTAGTATTAGGGTTAGGGTTAGGGTTAGGGTTATGCTTAGGGTTAGGGTAAGGGTTAGGTTTAGGGTTAGTTTTGTGGTTAGGGTTAGGGTAAGTGTTAGGGTTAGGGTAAAGGTTAGGTTTAGGCGCAGGGTTAGGGTAACGGTAAGTGTTAGGGTTAGGTTTAGGGTTAGGGTTAGGGTTAGAGTTAGTGTTAGGTTTAGGTTTAGGGTTAGGTTAAGGGTAAGGGTGCGGGTTAGGGTTAGGGTAAGTTTACGGGTAAGGATTAATATTAGGGTTAGGTTTAGGATTAAGGTTAGGTTTAGGGTTAGGGTTAGGGTTAGGGTAAGGGTTAGCGTTAGGTTTAATGTTAGAGTATGGGTAAGGTTTAGGGTTAGGGTTAGGGTTAGGTTAGGGTTATGGTTAGGGTTAGGCTAAGGTTTAGGGTTAGGGTTAGGATAAAGGTTAGGGTTTGGGTTAGGGTTAGGGTTAGAGTTAGGGTTAGGGTTAGGGTAAGTGTAAGTGTTAGGGTTAGGGTTAGGGTTATGGTTAGGGTAAGGGTTGCGGTTAGGGGTTAGGGTTAGATTTAGGATAAGGGTTAGGGATAGGGCTTACGGTTAGTGTTAGGGTTAGTGTAAGGGTTAGGGTTAGGGTTAGGGTTACGGTAAGGTTTACGGTTAGGGTTAGGGTTAGGGCAAGGGTAAGTGTTAGTGTTAGTGTTAGGGTTAGCGTTAGGGTTAGGGTAAGTTTAAGAGTTAGGGTTAGGGTTAGGTTTAGGTTTAGGTTTGGGGTTAAGATTTGGTTTTGGGTTCGGTTTAGGGTAAGTGTTAGGGTTACGGTTAGGGTTAGCGTTAGGTTTAGGGTTAGGGTTAAGGTTATGGTTAGGGTTAGGGTTAGGCTAAGGGTTAGGGTTAGGTTTAGAGTAAGGGTTAGGATAAGGGTTCGGGTTAGGGTTAGAGGAAGGGTTAGGGTTAGGGTAAGGGTAAGGGTTAAGTTTAGGGTTAGGGTTAGGGTTAGGGTTAGGGTTAGGGTCAGGGTAAGGATTAGGGTTAGGGTTAGGGTTAGGGTTAGCATTAAGGTTATGGTTAGGGTTAGGGTTAGGGAAAGGTTAAGGGTTAAGGTTAGGGTTAGGGTAAGGTTAGGGGTTAGGTTTAGGGTTAGGGTATGGGTAAGGGTTAGGGTTAGGGTTAGGGTTAGGGTTAGGATTAGTGTTAGGGGTAGGGTTAGGGTTATGTTTACGTTTAGGGTAAGCGTAAGGGTTAGGGTTAGGGTTAGGCTTAGGGTTAGGGTTAGGGTTATATATAGGGTTAGGGTTAGGGTTAGGGCTAGGGTTAGTGTAAGGATTAGGGTTAGGGTTAGGGTTAGGGTAAGGTTTAGGTTTAGGGTTAGGGTTAGGATAAGTTATAGGGTTAGGGGTTAGGGTTAGGGTTAGGTTTAGGGTTAGGGTAAGGGTTAGAGTTAGGTGTTAGGGTTAGGGTAAGTGTTAGGGTGTGGATAAGGGTTAGGGTTAGGGTTAGGATTAGGGTTAGAGTTAGGGTTAGGATTAGGGTAAGGGTAAGTGTTAGGGTTAGGGTTGGGCTTAGGATTAGTGGATAAGGTTAAGCTTAGGGTTAGAATTAGTGTATGGGTTAGGGTTAGGGTTAGGGTAAGGGTAAGTGTTAGGGTTATGGTTAGGGTTAGCGTTAGGCTTAGGGCAAGGGTTATGGTTAGGGTTAGCGTTAGGTTTAGGGTTCGGTTTAGAGGTAGGGTAAGTGTTAGGTTTAGGGTTAGGGATACAGTAAGGGTAAGGGTTAGGGTTAGGGGTTAGGGTTAGATTTAGGATAAGGGTTAGGGATAGGGGTTAGGGTTAGTGTTAGGGTTAGTGTAAGGGTTAGGGTTAGGGTTAGGGTTACGGTAAGGTTTACGGTTAGGGTTAGGGTTAGGGCAAGGGTAAGTGTTAGGGTTAGTGTTAGGGTTAGCGTTAGGGTTAGGGTAAGTTTAAGAGTTAGGGTTAGGGTTAGGTTTAGGTTTAGGTTTGGGGTTAAGATTTGGTTTTGCGTTCGGTTTAGGGTAAGTGTTAGGGTTACGGTTAGGGTTAGCGTTAGGTTTAGGGTTAGGGTTAAGGTTATGGTTAGGGTTAGGGTTAGGCTAAGGGTTAGGGTTAGGTTTAGAGTAAGGGTTAGGATAAGGGTTCGGGTTAGGGTTAGAGGAAGGGTTAGGGTTAGGGTAAGGGTAAGGGTTAAGGTTAGGGTTAGGGTTAGGGTTAGGGTCAGGGTAAGGATTAGGGTTAGGGTTAGGGTTAGGGTTAGCATTAAGGTTATGGTTAGGGTTAGGGTTAGGGAAAGGTTAAGGGTTAAGGTTAGGGTTAGGGTAAGGTTAAGGGTTAGGTTTAGGGTTAGGGTAAGGGTAAGGGTTAGGGTTAGGGTTAGGGTTAGGGTAAGGATTAGTGTTAGGGGTAGGGTTAGGGTTATGTTTAGGTTTAGGGTAAGCGTAAGGGTTAGGGTTAGGGTTAGGGTTAGGCTTAGGGTTAGGGTTAGGGTTAGGGTTATATATAGGGTTAGGGTTAGGGTTAGGGCTAGGGTTAGTGTAAGGATTAGGGTTAGGGTTAGGGTTAGGGTAAGGTTTAGGTTTAGGGTTAGGGTTAGGATAAGGTTTAGGGTTAGGGGTTAGGGTTAGGGTTAGGTTTAGGGTTAGGGTAAGTGTTAGGGTTAGGTGTTAGGGTTAGGGTAAGTGTTAGGGTGTGGATAAGGGTTAGGGTTAGGGTTAGGATTAGGGTTAGAGTTAGGGTTATTATTAGGGTAAGGGTAAGTGTTAGGGTTAGGGTTGGGCTTAGGATTAGTTGATAAGTTTAGGCTTAGGGTTAGAATTAGTGTATGGGTTAGGGTTAGGGTTAGGGTTAGGGTAAGGGTAAGTGTTAGGGTTATGGTTAGGGTTAGCGTTAGGCTTAGGGCAAGGGTTATTGTTAGGGTTAGCGTTAGGTTTAGGGGTAGGGTAAGTGTTAGGGTTAGGGTTAGGGATAGAGTAAGGGTAAGGGTTAGGGTTAGGGGTTAGGGTTAGGGTTAAGTTTAGTGTTAGGGTTAGAGTAAGGGTATGGGTGAGGGTTAGGTTTAGGGTTAGGTGTAGGGTTAGGTTTAGTGTTAAGGTTATGGTTAGGGAAAGGTTTAGGGTTAGGGTTAGGGTAAGGATTAGGTTCAGGGTTAGGGTAAGGGTTACTGTTGGTGTTAGGGTTAGGGTTAGCATTAACTTTAGGCTTAGGGTTAGGGTAAGGTTAAGGGTTAGGTTTAGAGTTAGGGTTAGGGTTAGTGTTAGGGTAAGGATTAGGTTTCGGCTTAGGGTTAGCATTAAGGTTAGGGATAGGGTTAGGGTGAGGGTAAAGGTTAGATTAAGGGTGAGGATGAGCGTTAGGGTTAGGGGTTAGGGTTACGGTTAGGGTTAGGTATAGGGTTAGCATTAAGGTTAGGGTTAGGGTTAGGGTAAGGGTAAGGGTCAGGTTTAGGGTTAGAGTAAGCGTAAGTGTTAGGGTTAGGGTTAGGTTTAGTGTTAGGTTTAGGGTAAGGTTAAGGGTTAGGGTTAGGATTAGGGTTAGGGTTAGGGTAGTGTTAGTGTTAGGTTTAGGGTTAGGGTTAGGGTAAGGGTAAGGGTTAGGGTTAGGGTTAGGGAAAAGGTTAGGATTAATGTTAGGGTTAGGGTAAGGGTAAGGGTTAGGGTTAGGTTAAGGGTTACGTTTAGGGTTAGGGTTAAGGTTAGGGTTAGTGTTAGGGTTAGGGTTAGGGTTAGGGTTAGGTTTAGTGTTAAGGTTAGGGTTAGGGAAAGGGTTAGGGTTAGGGTTAGGTTTAGGGTTAGGGTAAGGATTAGGGTTAGGGTTAGGGTAAGAGTTAGTGTTAGGGTTAGGGTTAGGGTTAGGGTTAGCATTAAGTTAGGGTTAGGGTTAGGGTAAGGTTAAGGGTTAGGTTTAGGGTTAGGGTAAGGGTAAGTGTTAGGTTTAAGGTTATGGTTAGGGTTAGGTTTAGTGTTAGGGTTAGGGTAAGGGTTAGGGTTAGGGTTACGTTTAGGGTTAGGGTAGTGTTAGTGTTAGGTTTAGGGTTAGGGTTAGGGTAAGGGTAAGGGTTAGGGTTAGGTTTAGGGTAAGGGTAAGGGTTAGGATTAATGTTAGGGTTAGGGTTAGGATTAAGGTTAGGGTTAGGCTTAGGGTAAGGTTAAGGTTTAGGGTTAAGTTTGGCGTTAGGGTTAGGTTACAGTTAGGGTATGGATTACGGTTAGGGTAAGGGTTAAGGTTAGGGTTAGGGTTAGGGTTAGGTTAAGGGTTAGTTTTAGGGTAAGGGTAAGGGTTAATGTTAGGTTTAGGGTTGGTGTTAGGGTTAGGGTTAGGGTAAGGGTGAGGGTAAGGGTTAGGGTTAGGCTTAGGGTAAGGGTTAGGGTTAGGGTTAGGGTTAGGGTAAGGGTTAGGGTTAGGTTTACGGTAAGGCTAAGGGTTAGAGTTAGGGTTAGGCTTAGGGTAAGGGTTAGGGTTAGTGTTAGGGTTAGGGTGAGCATTAAGGTTAGGGTTAGGATTAGGGGTTAGGGTTAGTGTTAGGGTTAGGGTAAGGGTTAGGGTTAGCTTTAGGGTAAGATTTAGGGTTAGGGTTAGGGTAAGGCTAACTGTTAGAGTTAGTGTTAGGGTAAGGGTTAGGGTTAGGGTTAGCTTTAAGGTAAGTCTAAACGTTAAAGTTAGGGTTAGGGTCAGGGTTAGGGTTAGGGGTTAGGGTTAGGTTTAGGGTAAGGTTAAGGGTTAGGTTTAGGGTTAAGGTTAGGATAAAGGTAAGGGTTACCTTTAGGGTTAGTGTTAGGGTTAGGGTTAGGGTTAGGGTTAGGTTTAGTGTTAAGGTTAGGGTTAGGGAAAGGGTTAGGGTTAGGGTTAGGTTTAGGGTTAGGGTAAGGATTAGGGTTAGGGTTAGGGTAAGAGTTAGTGTTAGGGTTAGGGTTAGGGTTAGGGTTAGCATTAAGTTAGGGTTAGGGTTAGGGTAAGGTTAAGGGTTAGGTTTAGGGTTAGGGTAAGGGTAAGTGTTAGGTTTAAGGTTATGGTTAGGGTTAGGTTTAGTGTTAGGGTTAGGGTAAGGGTTAGGGTTAGGGTTACGTTTAGGGTTAGGGTAGTGTTAGTGTTAGGTTTAGGGTTAGGGTTAGGGTAAGGGTAAGGGTTAGGGTTAGGTTTAGGGTAAGGGTAAGGGTTAGGATTAATGTTAGGGTTAGGGTTAGGATTAAGGTTAGGGTTAGGCTTAGGGTAAGGTTAAGGTTTAGGGTTAAGTTTGGCGTTAGGGTTAGGTTACAGTTAGGGTATGGATTACGGTTAGGGTAAGGGTTAAGGTTAGGGTTAGGGTTAGGGTTAGGTTAAGGGTTAGTTTTAGGGTAAGGGTAAGGGTTAATGTTAGGTTTAGGGTTGGTGTTAGGGTTAGGGTTAGGGTAAGGGTGAGGGTAAGGGTTAGGGTTAGGCTTAGGGTAAGGGTTAGGGTTAGGGTTAGGGTAAGGGTTAGGGTTAGGTTTACGGTAAGGCTAAGGGTTAGAGTTAGGGTTAGGCTTAGGGTAAGGGTTAGGGTTAGTGTTAGGGTTAGGGTGAGCATTAAGGTTAGGGTTAGGATTAGGGGTTAGGGTTAGTGTTAGGGTTAGGGTAAGGGTTAGGGTTAGCTTTAGGGTAAGATTTAGGGTTAGGGTTAGGGTAAGGCTAACTGTTAGAGTTAGTGTTAGGGTAAGGGTTAGGGTTAGGGTTAGCTTTAAGGTAAGTCTAAACGTTAAAGTTAGGGTTAGGGTCAGGGTTAGGGTTAGGGGTTAGGGTTAGGTTTAGGGTAAGGTTAAGGGTTAGGTTTAGGGTTAAGGTTAGGATAAAGGTAAGGGTTACCTTTAGGGTTAGTGTTAGGGTTAAGGTTAGTGTTACTGTTAGGGTTAGGGTTAGGGTTAGGGTAAGGGTAAGGTTTAGGGTTAGGGTTAGAGTTAAGGTTAGGGATAGGGTTAGGGTTAGGCTGAGGGTTAGGGTTAGGTTTAGGGTAAGGGTTAGGGTTAGGGTTAGAGGTAGGGTTAGGGTTAGAGTAAGGGTAAGGGTTAGGGTTAGGGTTAGCGTTAGGGTTGGGGTTAAGGTTAGGGTTAGGGTAAGGGTAAGGGTAAGGGTTAGGTTTAGGGTTAGAATTAGGTTCAGTGTTAGGGTTAGGGTTAGGGTTAAGGTTAGGCTTAGGGTAAGGGTAAGGGTAAGGATAAGGGTTAGGTTGAGGGTTAGGGTTAGGGTTAGGTTTATTGTTAGGGTTAGGGTTAAGGTTAGAGTTAGGGTAAGGGTAAGGGTAAGGGTTAGGTTTAGGGTTAGGGTTAGGGTTAGGTTTACGGGTTAGGTTTAGAGTGAGGGTTAGGTTTAGGGTTAGGGTTAGAGTAAGGGTAAGGGTGAGGCTTAGGGTTAGGGTTAGGGTTAGGGTAAGGATTAGGGTTAGAGTTAGGATAAGGGTTAGCGTTAGAGTTAGGGTTAGGGTTAGCCTGAAGTTTAGGGTTAGGGTAATTGTAAGGGTTAGGTTTAGGGTTAGGGTTAGGGTAAGGATTAGGTTAGGTTAGGGTTAGAATGAAGGTTAGTGTTAGGGTTAGGGTAAGGGTAAGGGTTAGATTTAGGATTAGGGTTAGGGTTAGGGGTTAGGGTTAGGGTTAGGTTTAGGGTTAGGTATAGGGTTAGGGTAAGGGTTAGGTTAAGGGTTAGGGTTAGGGTTAGGGTTAGGGTTAGGTTTAGGGTTACGGTTAGGGTAAGGGTAATGGTTAGGGTTAGGTTGAGGTTCAGGGTTAGGTTTAGGCTAAGGGTTAGGTTTAGGATTAGTGTTAGGATTAGGGTTAAGTTTAGGGTTAGGGGTTAGCGTTAGGGTTAGGTTTAGGTTTAGGTATAGGGTTAGGGTAAGGGTAAGGGTGAAGGTTATGGTTAGGGTTAGGGTTAGGGTAAGGATTAGTGTTAGAGTTAGGGTAAGGGTTAGGGTTAGGGTTAGGGTTAGGGTTAGCATTAAGTTTAGGGTTAGGGTAATTGTAAGGGTTAGGTTTATTGTTAGGGTTAGGGTTAGGGTAAGGATTAGGTTTTGGGTTAGGGTTAGAATTAAGGTTAGGGTTAAGGTTAGTGTAAGGGTAAGGGTAAGATTTAGGTTTATGGTTAGGGTTAGGGGTTAGGGTTAGGGTTAGGTTTAGGGTTAGGTATAGGGTTAGCATTAAAGTTAGGGTTAGGGTTAGGGTAAGGGTAAGGGTTAGATTTAGGGTTAGGGTTAGGGTTAGGGTTATGGTTAGGATAAGTGTTAGGGTTAGGGTTAGGTTTAGGGTTAAGGTTAGGGTAAGGGTTAGGGTTAGGGTTAGGGTAAGGGTAAGAGCTAGGGTTAGGGTTAGGGTTAGGTTTACGTTTAGCGTAAGGTTAAGGGTTAGGATTAGGGTTATTTTTAGTGTTAGGTTTAGGGTTAGGTTTAGGATAAGGGTAAGGGTTAGGATTAGGGTTCGGGTTAGGGTTAGGGTGAGATTTAGATTTGGGGTTAGGGTTAGGGTAAGGGTAAGTGTTAGGTTCAGGGGTAGGTTTAGCATTCAGGTTAGGGTTAGTGTTAGGGTAAGGGTAAGGTTTAGGGTTAGAGTTAGTGTAAGGGTAAGGGTTAAGGTTAGGGTTAGGGTTAGGGTTAGGGTAAGGTTTAGGGTTAGGGTTAGGGTTAGTTTTAGGGTTAGGGTAAGGGTTAGTGTTAGGGTTAGGGTAAGGCTAAGGTTTAGGGTTAGGGTTAGGGTTAGGTTTAGGTTTACGGTTAGGGTAAGGGTAATGGTTAGGGTTAGGTTAAGGTTCAGGGTTAGGGTTAGGGTAAGGGTTATGGTTAGGGTTAGTGTTAGGTTTAGGGTTAAGGTTAGGTTTAGGGTTAGGGTTAGAGTAAGGGTAAGGTTTAGGGTTAGGGTTTGGGTTAGGGTTAGGGTTAGGGTAAGGGTAAGGTTTAGGGTTAGGGTTAGTGTTAGGTTTGGGGTGAGGGTGAGGGTAAGAGTAAGGGTTAGGGTTAGGGTTAGGGTTAGGGTAAAGGTAAGGGTTAGGGTTAGGGTTAGGGTTATGTTTAGGGTTAGGTTTAGGGTTAGGCTAAGGATTAGTGTTAAGGTAAGGGGTAGGGTTAGGATTAGGTTTAGAGGTGGGGTTAGGGTTAGGGTTACGGTTAGTGTTAGGGTAAGGTTTAGGGTTAGTGATTAGGGTTAGGGTTAGGGTAAGAGTTAGGGTTAGGTTTAGGGTTAAGTTTAGGGTAAAATTTAGGGTTAGGGTTAGGGTAAGGGTAAGTGTTAGGTTAGTGTTAGGGTAAGGGTAAGCTTTATGGTTAGGGTTAGGGTTAGGTTTAGGTTTGGGGTTAAGGATAGGGTTAGGGTTAGGGTAAGTGTAAGGGTTAGGGTTAGGGTTAGGGTTAGGGTTAGGTTTAAGGTTAAGGTTAGATAAGGGTAAGGGTTAGGGTTAGGGTTAAGATTAGGGTTAGTGTTAGGGTTAGGTTTAAGTGTAAGGGGTATGGTTAGGGTTAGTGTTAAGATTAGGTTTAAGGTTAGGGTTAGGGTAAGGGAAAGGGTTAGGTTTAGGTTTAGGGTTTGGGTAAAGATTATGTTTAGGGTTAGGGTTATGGTTAGGAAAAGTGTAAGGGTTAGGGTAGGTTTAGGGTAAGTATTAGAGTTAGGTTTAGGGTTAGTGTAAATGTTAGGGTTAGAGTTATGGTCAGGTTTAGGGTTATGGTAAGGGTAAGGGTTTGGGTTAGGTGTAGGGTAAGGGTTAGGGTTAGGGTTAGTGTTAGGTTTAGGGTTAAGGTTAGGGTTAGGGTTAAGGTAATGGTAAGCTTAGGGTTAGGGTTAGGGTTAGAGTTAGGGTAAAGGTGAGGGTTAGGGGTTATGTTTAGGGTTAGGGTTAGGGTTAGGGTAAGGGTTAGGGTTAGGGTTAGAGTTAGGGTTAGGGTTAGGGTAAGGGTAAGTGTTAGGTTTAGGTTTAGGGTTAGGGTTAGGGTAAGGTTTAGGGTTAGGGTTATGTTTAGGGTTAGAGTTAGGGTAAGGTTGAGGTTTAGGGTCATGTTTAGGGTTAGGTTTACGGTTAGGGTAAGGGTTAGGGTTAGGGTTAGGATTAGGTTTAGAGTTAGGGTTACGGTTAGGGTAAGGGTAAGGGTTAGGATTAGGGTTAAGGTTAGGGTTAGGGTTAGGGTAAGGGTTAGGTTTAGGGTTAAGGATAGGGTTAGGGTTAGGGTTTAAGTTAGGGTTAGGATTAGGGTTAGGGTTAGGATTAGGTTTAGGTTTAGGTTTAGGGTTTGGGTTAATTTAAGTGTAAGTGTAAGTGTTAGGGTTAGGATTAGGGTTAGGGTTAAGGTTAGGGTTAGGTTAGAGTAGGGAAAGGGTAAGGGTTAGATTTAGGGTTAGGGGTTATGGTTAGGGTTAGGTTTAATATTGGGTTAGGGTAAGGGTAAGGGTTAGGTTTAGGGTTAGTGTTATGGTTAGGTTTAGGGTTAGGCTTAAGGTAAGGGTAAGGATTAGGGTTAGGGTTAGGGTTAGGGTTAAGGTTAGGGTTAGTGTTAGTGTTAGGGTTAGGGTTAGGTAAGGGTAAGGGTTAGGGTTATGGTTAGGGTTAAGGTTATGTTTAGGGTTGGGGTTAGGGTTAGGCTAAGGGGTAGGGTTAGGGTAAGTATTAAGGGTAGGGGTAGGGTTAGGTTTAGGTTTAGATTTAGGGTTAGGGTTAGGGTAAGGGTATGGGTTAGGGTTAGGGTTAGGGTTAGGGTTAGGGTAAGGTTTAGCGTTAGGGGTTAGGGTTAAGTTTAGGGAAAGGTTTAGGGTTAGGGGTTAGGGTTAGGTTTAGGGTTAGTGTTAGTGTAAGAATTAGGGTTAGGTTTAGGGTTCGGGTTAGGGTAAGGGTAAGTGTTAGGATTAGGGTTAGGTTTAGGGATTAGGGTTAGGTTTAGTGTAAGGGTTAGGGTTAGGGTTAGGTTTAGGTTTAGAGTTAGGGTTAGTGTAAGGGTTAGAGTTAGGGTTAGTGTTAGGGTTAGAGTAAGGTTTAGGGTAAGGGTTAGGGTTAGGGTTAGGGTTAGTGTAAGGGTCGAGCTAGGGTTAGGGTAAGGGTAAGGCTAAGGGTAAGGATTGGGGTTAGGGTTAGGGTTAAGTTTAGGGTTAGGGTTAGGATTAGGGTTAGGTTTAGGTGTAGGGTTAGGTTTAATGTAAGTGTAAGGGTTAGGGTTAGGTTTAGGGTTAAGGTTAGGGTTAGGGTTATGGAAAGCGTAAGGGTTAGGGTTAGGGTAAGGACTAGGGTTAGGGTTAGGGTAAGGCTTTGCTTAGGGTTAGGGTTAGGGTTAGCATTTAGGTTAGGGTTAGGGTTAGGGTAAGGGTTATGTTTAGGGTTAGAGTTAGGGTTAGTGTAAGGGTTAGAGTTAGGGTTAGGGTTAGGGTTAGGGTTAGGGTAAGGGTAAGTGTTAGGGTTAGGGTTAGGATTAGGGTTAGGGTTAGCGTTAGGATTAGGGTTAGGGTTAGGGTTAGGTTAGGTTTAGATTAGGTTTAGGGTTAGGATAAATGTTAGGGTTAGGGTTAGGGTTAGGGTTAGGGTTAGGGTTAGGGTAAGGAAAAGGGTTAGGTTTAGGGTTAGGGTTAGGTTTGGGGTTACGGTTATTTTTAGTGTTAGGGTTAGGGTTAGGGTAAGGGTTAGGATTAGGTTTAAGTTTAGGGTTAGGGTTAAGTGTAGGGTGAGGGTTACGGTAAGGGTAAGGGTTAGGGTTAGGGTTAGGATTAGGTTTAAGATTAGGGTTAGCGTTAGGGTAAGGGTAAGGGTTAGGGTTATGGTTAAGCTTAGGGTTAGGTTTAAGGTTAGGGTTAGGTAAGGGTAATGGTTAGGGTTTGGGTTAGGTAAAGGTTAGGGTTACGGTTAGGGTTAGGGTAAAAGTAAAGGTTAGGGTTAGGGTTAGGTTTAGGGTTAGGGTTTGAGTTAGGGTAAGGATTAGGGTTAGGGTTAGTGTAACCGTAAGGGTTAGGGTTAGGGTAAGGGTAAGGTTTAGGTTTAGGGTTAGGTTTAGAGTTAGGGTTAGGGTAAGGGTTAGGGTTAGGGTTAGGTTTAGGGTTAGGTTTAGGGTTAGGGTTAGGGTAAGGGTAAGGGTTAGGGTTAGGTTTAGGTTTAGGATTACGGCTAGGGTAAGGGTTAGGGTTAGGGTTAGTGTTAGGGTTAGCATTAAGGTTAGGGTTCGGGTTAGGGTTAGGGAAAGTGTAAGGGTTAGGGTTAGAGTTAGGGTTGGGGTTAGGGTAAGGATAATGGTTAGGTTTAGGTTTAGGTTAAGGGTTAGGGTTAGGTTTAGGTTAAGGGTAAGGTTTATGGTGAGGGTTAGGGTTAGGGTTAGGGTAAGGGTAAGGGTTAGGGTTAGGCTTAGGGTAAGGGTAAAGGTTAGGGTTAGGGTTAGTGTAAGGATTAGTGTTAGTGTTAGGGTTAGGGTTAGGTTTAGGGTTAGGGTAAGGGTAAGTGTTAGGGTTAGGGTTAGTTTTAGGGTAAGGGTTAGGGTAAGGGTTAGAGTTAGGGTTAGTGTTAGGTTGAGGGTTAGGGTTAGGGTTAGGGTTAGCGTAAGGTTTAGGGTTATTGTTAGGGTTAGGTTTGGGGTCAGGGTTAGCGTAAGGGTTAGTGTTAGGGTGAGGGTTAGGGTTAGGGTTAGGGTTAGGGTAAGAGTATGTGTTAGGGTTAGAATTAGGGTTAGGGTTAGGGTTAGTGTTAGGGTTAGGGTAAGGGTAAGTGTTAGGGTTAAGGTTATGTTTAGTGTTAGGGTTAGGGTTAGTGTTAGGGTTAGTGTTAGGGTTAGGGTTAGGGTTAGGTTTAGGGTTAGGGTTAGGGTATGGGTAAGGGTTAGGGTTAGGGTTAGGGTTAGGATAAGGGTAAGGGTTAGGGTTAGGGTTAGGGGTAGTGTAAGGGTTAGGGTTAGGGTTAGGGTTAGGGTTCGGGTTAGGGTTAAGGTTAGGGTTAGGGTAAGGGTTAGGGTTAGGGTTACGGTTAAGGTTTAGGTTAGTGTTAGGGTTAGGTTTGGGTTAGGGTAAGGGTTAGGGTTAGGGTTTGGGTTAGCTTAGGTTTAGAGTTAGGGTTAAGGTCAGGGTTAGGGTAAGTTTAAGGCTTAGGGTTAGGGTTAGGATTAGGTTTAGGGTACAGGAATGGTTTAGCGTTAGGGTTAGGGTTAGAGTTAGGTTTAGGGTTAGGGTTAGGGTAAGGGCAAGGTTTAGGGTTAGGGTTAGGGTTAAGGTTAGGGTTAGGGTAAGGGTTAGAGTTAGGGTTACGGTTAAGGTTTAGGTTAGTGTTAGGGTTAGGTTTGGGTTAGGGTAAGGGTAAGTGTGAGGGTTAGGGTTAGGGTTAGGTTTAAGGTTAGGGTTAGGGTTACGGTAAGTGTTAGGGTTTGGGTTAGGGTTAGGGTTAGAGTTACGGTTAGGGTTAGGGTAAGGGTAAGGTTTAGGGTTAGGTTTAGGGTTAGGGTAAGGGTTAGGGTTAGGTGTTAGGTTTAGGTTTAGGATAAGGGTTAGGGTAGGGGTTAGGGTTAGGTTATGTGTTAGGGTTAGGGTTAGGATTAGGGTAAGGGTTAGGGTTAGGGTTATGGTGAGCGTTAGGGTATGGGTTAGGGTTAGGGGTTAATGTTAGGGTAAGGGTTAGGGTTAACCTTAGGGGTCAGGGTAAGTGTTAGGGTTAGGGTAAGGATTATGTTTAGGGTTAGGGTTAGGGTAAGGCTAAGGGCTAGATTTAGGGTTAGGGTTACCGTAAGGGTTAGGGTTAGGGTTAGGGTTACGGTTAGGGTGAGCGTTAGGGTTAGGTTTAGGGTTAGGGGTTACGGTTAGTGTTAGTGTTAGGGTAAGGGTTAGGGTTAGGGATAGGGTAAGGTTTAGGGCTAGGTTTACTGTAAGGCTAAGGGTTAGACCTAGGGTTAGGGTAAGGGTTAAGGTTAGGGTTAGGGTAAGTGTAAGAGTTAGGTTTAGGGTTAAGGTTAGGGTAGAGGTAAGGGTTAGGTTTAGGGTTAAGTTTAGGGAAAGCGTAAGGGTTAGGGTGAGGGTTAGGGTTAGGGTTAAGGTTACGGTTAGTGTAAGGGTTAGGGTTTGGGTAAGGGCAAGGGTTAGGGCTAGCGATAGGGTCAGGGTTAGGGTTAGGGTTAGGGTTAGAGTTAGGCTAAGGGTTAGTGTTAGGGTTAGGTTAAGGGTTAGGGTTAGGGTTAGGGTTAGGATTAGGTTTAAGGTTAGCTTTAGGGTAAGGGTAAGGGTGAGGGTTAGGTTTAAGTTGATGGTTAGGGTTATGGTTAGGGTTAGTGTAAGGGTAATGGTTAGGGTTTGGCATAGGGTTAGGTTTAAGGTTAGCTTTAGGTTTAGGGTTAGGGTTAGGGTAAGTTTAAGTCTCAGGGTTAGGGTTAGGGTTACGGTTAAGTTTAGCGTAGGGTAGGGTTATGGTTAGGGTTAGTGTTAGGGTTAAAGTTAGGGTTAGGGTTAGGGTTAGTGTTAGGGTAAGTTTAAGTCTTAGGGTCAGGGTTAGGGTTAGGGTTAGGTTTAGGGTACGGGTAAGGTTTAGGGTTAGGGTAGGGTTAAGGTTAGGTTTAGGGTTAGGGTTAGGGTAAGGGTAAAGTTTAGGGTTAGGGTTAGGGTTAGGGTAAAGGTTAGGGTTAGGGTTAGGGTTAGGATTAGGGTAAGGGTAAGGGTAAGGTTTAGGGTTTGGGTTAGTGTTAGGGTTATGAAAATGGTAAGGGTTAGGTTTAGGGTTAGGTTTAGGGTAAGGATTAGGGTTAGGGTTAGTGTAAGCATAAGGGTTAGGGTTAGGGTTAGGGCAATGGTAAGGGTTAGGATTAGGGTTAGGGTTAGGGTTAGGGTTAGGTTTAGGGTTAGGGTTACGGCTAGGGTAAGGGTTAGGGTTAGAGTTAGGGTTACGGTTAGCATTAACGTTAGGGTTAGGGTTAGGGTTAGGGTTAGGTAAAGGGTAAGTGTTATGGTTAGGGTTAGGCTTAGGGTAAGGATAAGGGTTAGGTTTAGGTTTAGGGTAAGGGTTAGTGTTAGCTTTAGGGTTAGGGTTAGTATTAAAGTTAGGTTTAGGGTTAGCATAAGGGTAAGGGTTAGGGTTAGGGTTATAGTAATGGTAAGGGTTATGGTTAGGGTTAGGGTAAGGGTTGGGGTAAGGATTAGTGTTAGGGTTAGGGTTAGGGTTAGGTTTAGCGTTAGGGTAAGGGTAAGGTTTATGGTTAGGTTTAGGTTTAGGTTTAGGCTTATTGTTAGGGTTAGGGTTATGGTTAGAGTTAGGTTTAGGGTTAGGGTTAGGGTAAGGGCAAGGTTTAGGGTTAGGGTTAGGGTTAAGGTTAGGGTTAGGGTAAGGGTTAGGGTTAGGGTTACGGTTAAGCTTTAGGTTAGTGTTAGGGTTAGGTTTGGGTTAGGGTAAGGGTAAGTGTTAGGGTTTGGGTTAGGGTTAGGATTAAGTTTAGGGTTAGGGTTATGGTAATTGTTAGGGTTTGGGTTAGGGTTAGGGTTAGAGTTACGGTTAAGGTTACGGTACGGGTTAGGGTAAGGGTTAGGGTTAGGGTAAGGGTTAGGGTTCGGTGTTAGGTTTAGGTTTAGGATAAGGGTTAGGGTAGGGGTTAGGGTTAGGTTATGTGTTAGGGTTAGGGTTAGGGTTAGGGTAAGGGTTAGTGTTAGGGTTAGGGGTCAGGGTAAGTGTTAGGGTTAGGGTAAGGATTATGTTTAGGGTTAGGGTTAGGGTAAGGCTAAGGGCTAGATTTAGGGTTAGGGTTACCGTAAGGGTTAGGGTTAGGGTTAGGGTTACGGTTAGGGTGAGCGTTAAGGTTAGGGTTAGGGTTAGGGGTTAGGGTTAGTGTTAGTGTTAGGGTAAGGGTTAAGGTTAGGGATAGGTAAGGTTTAGGGTTAGGGTTACTGTAAGGCTAAGGGTTAGACTTAGGGTTAGGGTAAGGGTTAAGGTTAGGTTTAGGGTTAGGGTTAGGGTAAGGGTAAGAGTTAGGTTTAGGGTTAAGGTTAGGGTAGAGGTAAGGGTTAGGTTTAGGGTTAAGTTTAGGGAAAGCGTAAGGGTTAGGGTGAGGGTTAGGTTAGGGTTAAGTTTACGGTTAGTGTTAGGGTTAGGGTTTGGGTCAGGGCAAGGGTTAGGGCTAGCGATAGGGTCAGGGTTAGGGTTAGGGTTAGGGTTAGAGTTAGGCTAATGGTTAGTGTTAGGGTTAGGTTAAGGGTTAGGGTTAGGGTTAGGGTTAGAGTTAGGCTAATGGTTAGTGTTAGGGTTAGGTTAAGGGTTAGGGTTAGGGTTAGGGTTAGAGGTAGGGTTAGGGTCAGGGTAAGGGTAAGGTTTAGGGTTAGGGTTAGGTTTAGGGTAAGGGTTAGGGTTAGGGGTTAGGGTTAGGGTTAGGGTAAGTGTTAGGGTTAGGGTTAGGGTTAGGGTAAGTGTAGGTGTTAGGGTTAGGGTAAGTGTTGGGTTTAGATTTGGGGTTAAATTTAGGGATTGTGTTAGGGCAAGGGTAAGGGTTAGGGTTAGGGTTAGGGTTAGGGTTATTGTTAGGTTTAAGTTAGGGTTAGGATTAGGGTTAGGGTTAGGGTTAGGGTTAGGGTTAGGGTAAAAGTTAGGGTTAGCGTTAGGGTTAGGGTAAGGGTAAGTGTTAGGGTTAGAGTAAGGGTTAGGGTTAGGGTTAGGGTTAGGTTTAGGGTTAGGGTTAGGGTAAGGGTAAAGTTTAGGGTTAGGGTTAGGGTTAGGGTAAAGGTTAGGGTTAGGGTTAGGGTTAGGATTAGTGTAAGGGTAAGGGTAAGGTTTAGGGTTAGGGTTAGGGTTAGGGTTAGGGAAATGGTAAGGGTTAGGTTTAGGGTAAGGATTAGGGTTAGGGTTAGTGTAAGCATAAGGGTTAGGGTTAGGGTTAGGGCAAGGGAAAGGGTTAGGATTAGGGTTAGGGTTAGGGTTAGGTTTAGGGTTAGGGTTACGGCTAGGGTAAGGCTTAGGGTTAGAGTTAGGGTTACGGTTAGCATTAAAGTTAGGGTTAGGGTTAGGGTTAAGGTTAGGTAAAGGGTAAGTGTTAGGGTTATGGTTAGGGTTAGGGTAAGTATAAGGGTTAGGTTTAGGTTTAGGGTAAGGGTTAGGGTTAGGGTTAGGGCAAGGGTAAGTGTTAGGGTTAGTGTTAGGGTTAGCGGTAGGGTTAGGGTAAGTTTAAGAGTTAGGGTCAGGGTTAGGTTTAGGTTTAGGTTTGGGGTTAAGGTTTGGGTTAGGGTTAGGGTAAGGATTAGGGTTAGGGTTAGGGTTAGCGTTAAGTTTAGGGTTAGGGTTAAGGTTAGGGTTAGGGTTAGGGTAAGGCTAAAGTTTAGGGTTAGGGTTAGGGTTAGGGTAAAGGTTAGGGTTAGGTTTAGGGTTAGGATTAGTGTAAGGGTAAGGGTAAGGTTTAGGGTTAGGGTTAGGGTTAGGGTTAGGGAAATGGTAAGGGTTAGGTTTAGGGTTAGGTTTAGGGTAAGGATTAGGGTTAGGGTTAGTGTAAGCATAAGGGTTAGGGTTAGGGTTAGGGCAAGGGAAAGGGTTAGGATTAGGGTTAGGGTTAGGGTTAGGTTTAGGGTTAGGGTTACGGCTACGGTAAGGCTTAGGGTTAGAGTTAGGGTTACGGTTAGCATTAAAGTTAGGGTTAGGGTTAGGGTTAAGGTTAGGTAAAGGGTAAGTGTTAGGGTTATGGTTAGGGTTAGGGTAAGTATAAGGGTTAGGTTTAGGTTTAGGGTAAGGGTTAGGGTTAGGGTTAGGGCAAGGGTAAGTGTTAGGGTTAGTGTTAGGGTTAGCGGTAGGGTTAGGGTAAGTTTAAGAGTTAGGGTCAGGGTTAGGTTTAGGTTTAGGTTTGGGGTTAAGGTTTGGGTTAGGGTTAGGGTTAGGGTAAGGATTAGGGTTAGGGTTAGGGTTAGCGTTAGGTTTAGGGTTAGGGTTAAGGTTAGGGTTAGGGTTAGGGTTAGCCTAAGGGTTAGGGTTAGGATTAGGGTAAGCGTTAGGGTTAGGGTTGGGTTTAAGGTTAGAGGAAGGGTTAGTTTTAGGATAAGGGTAAGGGTTAGGGTTAGGGTTAGGGTTATGGTAAGGATTAGGGTTAGGTTTAGCGAAAGGTTAAGGGTTGGGTTTAGCGTTAGGTTTAGGGTCAGCATTAAGGTTAGTGTTAGGGTTAGTGTAAGGGTAAGGGTTAGGTTTAGGGTTAGGGTAAGGGTAAGGGTTAGGGTTAGGGTTAGGGTAAGGATTAGGGTTAGGGTTAGTGTAAGCATAAGGGTTAGGGTTAGGGTTAGGGCAAGGGTAAAGGTTACGATTAGGGTTAGGGTTAGGGTTAGGTTTAGGGTTAGGTTTAGGGTTAGGGTTACGGCTAGTGTAAGGGTTAGGGTTAGAGTTAGGGTTACGGTTAGCATTAAGGTTAGGGTTAGGGTTAGGGTTAGGTAAAGGGGAAGGGTTAGGGTTAGGGTTAGGGTAAGGATAAGGGTTAGGTTTAGGTTTAGGGTAAGGGTTAGGGTTATCTTTACAGTTAGGGTTAGCATTAAGTTTAGGGTTAGGGTTAGCGTAAGGGTAAGGGTTAGGGTTAGGGTTAGGGTAAGGGTAAGGGTTAGGGTTAGGGTTAGGGTAAGGGTTGGGGTAAGGATTAGTGTTAGTGTTAGGGTTAGGGTTAGGTTTAGCGTTAGGGTAAGGGTAAGGGTTAGGGTTAGGGTTAGGTTTAGGGTTAGGTTTAGGGTAAGGGTTAGAGTTAGGGTTAGTGTTAGGGTTAGGGTTAGGGTTAGGGTTAGGTTAAGGGTTAGGGGTAGGATTAGGCTTAGGTTTAGGTTTGGGGTTAGGGTTAGGGTAAGGGTTAGGGTTAGGGTAGAGGTTAGGGTTAGGGTTAGTGTTAGGGTTAGAGTAAGGGTAAGAGTTAGTGTTAGGGTTAGGGTTAGTGTTAGGTTTATTGTTAGGGTTAGGGTTAGTGTTAGGGTTAGTGTTAGGTTTAGGGTTAGGGTTAGGGTTAGGGTAAGGGTAAGGGTGAGGGTTAGGGTTAGGGTTAGGGTAAGGGTAAGGGTTAGTATTACTCTTAGGGTTAGTGTTAATGTTAGGATTAGGGTAAGCGTAAGTGTTAGGGTTAGGTTTAGGTTTAAGCTTAGGTTTAGGTTTAGGGTTAAGGTTAGGTATACGGTTAGTGTAAGGGTTAGGGTTAGGGTTAGTGTTAATGTTAAGGTTAGGGTTAGGGTTAGCGTTAGGGAAAGGGTAAGGGTTAGGGTAAGGGTTAGGGTTAGGGTTAGGGTTAGGGTAAGGTTTAGGGTTAGGGGTTAGGGTTAGGGTTAGGGTTAGGGTAAGGGTTAGGGTTAGGAGTTAGGGTTAGGGTTAGGTTTAGGGTGAGGGTAAGGGTTATGGTTAGGTTAGGGTTAGGGTTAGGGTTAGAGTTAGGGTTAGGGTTAGGATAAGGGTAAGTGTTAGCGTTAGGGCTAGGGTTAGGATTAGCGGTTAAGGTTAGGCTTAGGTTTAGAATTAGGGTATGGGTTAGGGTTAGGTTTAGGGTAACTGTAAGTGTCAGGGTTATGGTTAGGGTTAGTGTTAGGGTTAGGGCAAGGGGTAGGGTTAGTGTTAGGGTTAGTTTTAGGGATAGGTTTAGGGGTAGGGTAAGTGTTAGGGTTAGGGTTAAGGTTAGGGATAGAGTAAGGGTAAGGGTTAGGGTTAGGGGTTAGGGTTAGGGTTAGGTTTAGTATTAGGGTTAGAGTAAGGGTAAGGGTGAGGTTTAGGGTTAGGCTTAGGATTAAGGTTAGGTTTAGTGTTAAGGTTAGGGTTAGGGAAAAATTTAGGGTTAGGGTTAGGGTTAGGGTTAGGGTAAGGTTTAGGTTGAGGGTTAGGGTAAGGGTTAGTGTTAGGGTTAGGGTTAGGGTTAGCATTAAGTTTAGGGTTAGGGTAAGGGTAAGGGTTAGGTTTAGGGTTAGGTTTAGGGTTAGGGTTAGGGTAAGGATTAGGTTTCGGTTAGGGTTGGCATTAAGATTAGGGTTAGGGTTAGGGTAAGGGTAAGGGTTAGATTTAGGGTTAGGGTTAGGGGTTAGGGTTAGGGTTAGGGTTAGGTATAGGTTTAGCATTAAGGTTAGGGTTAGGGTTAGGGTAAGGGTATGGGTTAGGGTTAGGGTTAGGGTAAGATTAAGTGTTAGGGTTAGGGTTAGCGTTAGGTTTAGTGTTAGGGTTAGGGTAAGGGTACGGGATAGGGTTAGGGTTAGGGTTAGGGTTAGTGTTAGTTTTAGGGTAAGGGTTAGGGTAAGGGTAAGGGTTAGGATTAATGTTAGGGTTATGGTTAGATTTAAGGTTAGGTTAGGGATAGCGTTAGGGTAAGGGTAAGGGTTAGGGTTAGGGTGAGGGTTAGGTTAAGGCTTACGGTTAGGTTTAGGGTTAAGGTTAGGGTAAGTGTTAGGGTTAGGTTTAGGGTTAGGGTAAGGGTGAGGGTTAGGGTTAGTGTTAGGGTTAGGGTTAAGGTTAGGGTTAGGGTTAGGGTTAGGCTAAGGGTTAAGGTTAGGGTTAGGATAAGGGTTAGGGTTTGGGTTAGGGTTAGGGTTAGAGTTAGGTTTAGGGTTAGGGTTAGGGTTAGGGTTAGGGTTAGGTTTAGGGTAAGAGTAAGAGTTATGGTTAGGGTTAGGGTTAAAGTTAGGGTTAGGGTTACGGTTAGTGTTAGGGTAAGTTTAAGTCTTAGGGTCAGGGTTAGGGTTTGGGTTAGCTTTAGGGTACGGGTAAGGTTTAGGGTTAGGGTTAGGGTTAGGGTTAGGTTTAGGGTTAGGGTTAGGGTAAGGGTAAAGTTTAGGTTTAGGGTTAGGGTAAAGGTTAGGGTTAGGGTTAGGGTTAGGATTAGGGTAAGGGTAAGGTTTAGGGTTAGGGTTACGGTTAGGTTTAGGGAAATGGTAAGGGTTAGGTTTAGGGTTATGTTTAGGGTAAGGATAAGGGTTAGGGTTAGTGTAAGCATAAGGATTATGGTTAGGGTTAGGGCAAGGGTAAGGGTTAGGGTTAGGGTTAGGGTTACGGCTAGGGTAAGGGTTAGGGTTAGAGTTAGGGTTACGGTTAGCATTAACGTTAGGGTTAGGGTTAGGGTTAGGTAAATGGTAAGTGTTAGGGTTAGGGTTAGGGTTAGGGTAAGGATAAGGGTTAGGTTTAGGTTTAGGGTAAGGTTTAGGGTTAGCTTTAGGGTTAGGGTTAGCATTAAGGTTAGGGTTAGGGTTAAGCGTAAGGGTAAGGGTTAGGGTTAAGGTTAGGGTAATGGTAAGGGTTAGGGTTAGGGTTAGGGTAAGGGTTGGGGTAAGGATTAGTGTTAGGGTTAGGTTTAGGGTTAGGGTTAGCGTTAGGGTTAGGGTTAGAGTTAAGGTAAGGATTAGGGTTAGGGTTAGTGTAAGCGTAAGGGTTAGGGTTAGGGTTAGGGTAAGGGTAAGGTTTAGGATTAGGGCTAGGGTTAGGGTTAGGGTAAGGGTTAGGGTTAGGGTTAGGTTTAGGGTTAGGTTTAGGGTTAGGGTTAGGGTAAGGGTAAGGGTTAGGGTTAGGTTTAGGTTTAGGATTACGGCTAGGGTAAGGGTTAGGGTTAGGGTTAGGGTTAGGGTTAGGAGTAAGAGTTAGGTTTAGGGTTAGGGTAAGGGTTAGGGTTAGGTTTAGGGTAAGGGTAAGGTTTAGGTTTAGGGTTAGGGTTAGGTTTGGGATTTGGGTTAGGGTAAGAGTAAGAGTAAGGGTTAGGGTTAGGGTTAGGGTTAGGGTAAGGGTAAGGGTTTGGGTTATGGTTAGGTTTACAGTTAGGTTTAGGGTTAGGGTTAGGGCTAGGGTTAGGTTTATGGTTAGGGTTAAGGTTAGGGTGAGGTTTAAGTTAAGGTTAAGGGTTAGGGTTAGGATTAGGTTTAAGGTTAGCTTTAGGGTAAGGGTAAGGGTGAGGGTTAGGTTTAAGTTGATAGTTAGGGTTATGGTTAGGGTTAGTGTAAGGGTAATGGTTAGGGTTTGGGATAGGGTTAGGTTTAAGGTTAGCTTTAGGGTTAGGGTTAGGGTTAGGGTAAGTTTAAGTCTTAGGGTTAGGGTTAGGGTTACGGTTAAGTTTAGCGTAAGGGTAGGGTTATGGTTAGGGTTAAGGTTAGGGTTAAAGTTAGGGTTAGGGTTAGGGTTAGTGTTAGGGTAAGTTTAAGTCTTAGGGTCAGGGTTAGGGTTAGGGTTAGGTTTAGGGTACGGGTAAGGTTTAGGGTTAGGGTTAGGGTTAGGGTTAGGTTTAGGGTTAGGGTTAGGGTAAGGGTAAAGTTTAGGGTTAGGGTTAGGGTTAGGGTAAAGTTTAGGGTTAGGGTTAGGGTTAGGATTAGGGTAAGGGTAAGGGTAAGGTTTAGGGTTTGGGTTAGTGTTAGGGTTATGTAAATGGTAAGGGTTAGGTTTAGGGTTAGGTTTAGGGTAAAGATTAGGGTTAGGGTTAGTGTAAGCATAAGGGTTAGGGTTAGGGTTAGGGCAATGGTAAGGGTTAGGATTAGGGTTAGGGTTAGGGTTAGGGTTAGGTTTAGGGTTAGGGTTACGGCTAGGGTAAGGGTTAGGGTTAGAGTTAGGGTTACGGTTAAAATTAACGTTAGGGTTAGGGTTAGGGTTAGGGTTAGGTAAAGGGTAAGTGTTATGGTTAGGGTTAGGCTTAGGGTAAGGATAAGGGTTAGGGTTAGTGTAAGCATAAGGGTTATGGTTAGGGTTAGGGCAAGGGTAAGGGTTAGGGTTAGGGTTAGGGTTAGGGTTACGGCTAGGGTAAGGGTTAGGGTTAGAGTTAGGGTTACGGTTAGCATTAACGTTAGGGTTAGGGTTAGGGTTAGGTAAATGGTAAGTGTTAGGGTTAGGGTTAGGGTTAGGGTAAGGATAAGGGTTAGGTTTAGGTTTAGGGTAAGGTTTAGGGTTAGCTTTAGGGTTAGGGTTAGCATTAAGGTTAGGGTTAGGGTTAAGCGCAAGGGTAAGGGTTAGGGTTAAGGTTAGGGTAATGGTAAGGGTTAGGGTTAGGGTTAGGGTTAGGGTAAGGGTTGGGGTAAGGATTAGTGTTAGGGTTAGGTTTAGGGTTAGGGTTAGCGTTAGGGTTAGGGTTAGAGTTAAGGTAAGGATTAGGGTTAGGGTTAGTGTAAGCGTAAGGGTTAGGGTTAGGGTTAGGGTAAGGGTAAGGTTTAGGATTAGGGTTAGGGTTAGGGTTAGGGTAAGGGTTAGGGTTAGGGTTAGGGTTAGGGTAAGGGTTAGGGTTAGGTTTAGGTTTAGGATTACGGCTAGGGTAAGGGTTAGGGTTAGGGTTAGGGTTAGGGTTAGGAGTAAGGGTTAGGTTTAGGGTTAGGGTAAGGGTTAGGGTTAGGTTTACGGTAAGGGTAAGGTTTAGGTTTAGGGTTAGGGTTAGGTTTGGGATTAGGGTTAGGGTAAGAGTAAGAGTAAGGGTTAGGGTTAGGGTTAGGGTTAGGGTAAGGGTAAGGGTTTGGGTTACGGTTAGGTTTACAGTTAGGTTTAGGGTTAGGGTTAGGGCTAGGGTTAGGTTTATGGTTAGGGTTAAGGTTAGGGTGAGGTTTAAGTTAAGGTTAAGGGTTAGCGTTAGGATTAGGTTTAAGGTTAGCTTTAGGGTAAGGGTAAGGGTGAGGGTTAGGTTTAAGTTGATAGTTAGGGTTATGGTTAGGGTTAGTGTAAGGGTAATGGTTAGGGTTTGGGATAGGGTTAGGTTTAAGGTTAGCTTTAGGGTTAGGGTTAGGGTTAGAGTAAGTTTAAGTCTTAGGGTTAGGGTTAGGGTTACGGTTAAGTTTAGCGTAAGGGTAGGGTTATGGTTAGGGTTAAGGTTAGGGTTAAAGTTAGGGTTAGGGTTAGGGTTAGTGTTAGGGTAAGTTTAAGTCTTAGGGTCAGGGTTAGGGTTAGGGTTAGGTTTAGGGTACGGGTAAGGTTTAGGGTTAGGGTTAGGGTTAGGGTTAGGTTTAGGGTTAGGGTTAGGGTAAGGGTAAAGTTTAGGGTTAGGGTTAGGGTTAGGGTAAAGGTTAGGGTTAGGGTTAGGGTTAGGATTAGGGTAAGGGTAAGGGTAAGGTTTAGGGTTTGGGTTAGTGTTAGGGTTATGTAAATGGTAAGGGTTAGGTTTAGGGTTAGGTTTAGGGTAAAGTTTAGGGTTAGGGTTAGTGTAAGCATAAGGGTTAGGGTTAGGGTTAGGGCAATGGTAAGGGTTAGGATTAGGGTTAGGGTTAGGGTTAGGGTTAGGTTTAGGGTTAGGGTTACGGCTAGGGTAAGGGTTAGGGTTAGAGTTAGGGTTACGGTTAGCATTAACGTTAGGGTTAGGGTTAGGGTTAGGGTTAGGTAAAGGGTAAGTGTTATGGTTAGGGTTAGGCTTAGGGTAAGGATAAGGGTTAGGTTTAGGTTTAGGGTAAGGGTTAGTGTTAGCTTTAGGGTTAGGGTTAGCATTAAGGTTAGGTTTAGGGTTAGCGTTAGGGTAAGGGTTAGGGTTAGGGTTAGAGTAATGGCAAGGGTTATGGTTAGGGTTAGGGTAAGGGTTGGGCTAAGGATTAGTGTTAGGGTTAGGGTTAGGGTTAGGTTTAGCGTTAGGGTAAGGGTAAGGTTTATGGTTAGGTTTAGGTTTAGGCTTATTGTTAGGGTTAGGGTTATGGTTAGAGTTAGGTTTAGGGTTAGGGTTAGGGTAAGGGCAAGGTTTAGGGTTAGGGTTAGGGTTAAGGTTAGGGTTAGGGTAAGGGTTAGGGTTAGGGTTACGGTTAAGGTTTAGGTTAGTGTTAGGGTTAGGTTTGGGTTAGGGTAAGGGTAAGTGTTAGGGTTAGGGTTAGGGTTAGGTTTAAGTTTAGGGTTAGGGTTACGGTAAGTGTTAGGGTTTGGGTTAGCGTTAGGGTTAGAGTTACGGTTAGGGTTACGGTACGGGTTAGGGTAAGGGTTAGGGTTAGGGTAAGGGTTAGGGTTCGGTGTTAGGTTTAGGTTTAGGATAAGGGTTAGGGTAGGGGTTAGGGTTAGGTTATGTGTTAGGGTTAGGGTTAGGGTTAGGGTAAGGGTTAGTGTTAGGGTTAGGGGTCAGGGTAAGTGTTAGGGTTAGGGTAAGGATTATGTTTAGGGTTAGGGTTAGGGTAAGGCTAAGGGCTAGAGTAAGGGTTAGGGTTACCATAAGGGTTAGGGTTAGGGTTAGGGTTACGGTTAGGGTGAGCGTTAGGGTTAGGGTTAGGGTTAGGGGTTAGGGTTATTGTTAGTGTTAGGGTAAGGGTTAGGGTTAGGGATAGGTAAGGTTTAGGGTTAGGGTTACTGTAAGGCTAAGGGTTAGACTTAGGGTTAGGGTAAGGGTTAAGGTTAGGTTTAGGGTTAGGGTTAGGGTAAGGGTAAGAGTTAGGTTTAGGGTTAAGGTTAGGGTAGAGGTAAGGGTTAGGTTTAGGGTTAAGTTTAGGGAAAGCGTAAGGGTTAGGGTGAGGGTTATGTTAGGGTTAAGGTTACGGTTAGTGTTAGGGTTAGGGTTTGGGTAAGGGCAAGGGTTAGGGCTTGCGATAGGGTCAGGGTTAGGGTTAGGGTTAGGGGTAGAGTTAGGCTAATGGTTAGTGTTAGGGTTAGGTTAAGGGTTAGGGTTAGGGTTAGGGTTAGAGGTAGGGTTAGGGTCAGGGTAAGGGTAAGGTTTAGGGTTAGGGTTAGGGTTAGGGTAAGGGTTAGGGTTAGGGGTTAGGGTTAGGGTTAGGGTAAGTGTTAGGGTTAGGGTTAGGGTTAGGGTAAGGGTAGGTGTTAGGGTTAGGGTAAGTGTTGGGTTTAGATTTGGGGTTAAATTTAGGGATTGTGTTAGGGCAAGGGTAAGGGTTAGGGTTAGGGTTAGGGTTAGGGTTAGGGTTATTGTTAGGTTTAAGGTAGGGTTAGGATTAGGGTTAGGGTTAGGGTTAGGGTTAGGGTTAGGGTAAAAGTTAGGGTTAGCGTTAGGGTTAGGGTAAGGGTAAGTGTTAGGGTTAGAGTAAGGGTTAGGGTTAGGGTTAGGGTTAGGTTTAGGGTTAGGGTTAGGGTAAGGGTAAAGTTTAGGGTTAGGGTTAGGGTTAGGGTAAAGGTTAGGGTTAGGGTTAGGGTTAGGATTAGTGTAAGGGTAAGGGTAAGGTTTAGGGTTAGGGTTAGGGTTAGGGAAATGGTAAGGGTTAGGTTTAGGGTTAGGTTTAGGGTAAGGATTAGGGTTAGGGTTAGTGTAAGCATAAGGGTTAGGGTTAGGGTTAGGGCAAGGGAAAGGGTTAGGATTAGGGTTAGGGTTAGGGTTAGGTTTAGGGTTAGGGTTACGGCTACGGTAAGGCTTAGGGTTAGAGTTAGGGTTACGGTTAGCATTAAAGTTAGGGTTAGGGTTAGGGTTAAGGTTAGGTAAAGGGTAAGTGTTAGGGTTATGGTTAGGGTTAGGGTAAGTATAAGGGTTAGGTTTAGGTTTAGGGTAAGGGTTAGGGTTAGGGTTAGGGCAAGGGTAAGTGTTAGGGTTAGTGTTAGGGTTAGCGGTAGGGTTAGGGTAAGTTTAAGAGTTAGGGTCAGGGTTAGGTTTAGGTTTAGGTTTGGGGTTAAGGTTTGGGTTAGGGTTAGGGTTAGGGTAAGGATTAGGGTTAGGGTTAGGGTTAGCGTTAGGTTTAGGGTTAGGGTTAAGGTTAGGGTTAGGGTTAGGGTTAGCCTAAGGGTTAGGGTTAGGATTAGGGTAAGCGTTAGGGTTAGGGTTGGGTTTAAGTTTAGAGGAAGGGTTAGTTTTAGGATAAGGGGAAGGGTTAGGGTTAGGGTTAGGGTTATGGTAAGGATTAGGGTTAGGTTTAGCGAAAGGTTAAGGGTTGGGTTTAGCGTTAGGTTTAGGGTCAGCATTAAGGTTAGTGTTAGGGTTAGTGTAAGGGTAAGGGTTAGGTTTAGGGTTAGGGTAAGGGTAAGGGTTAGGGTTAGGGTTAGGGTAAGGATTAGGGTTAGGGTTAGTGTAAGCATAAGGGTTAGGGTTAGGGTTAGGGCAAGGGTAAAGGTTACGATTAGGGTTAGGGTTAGGGTTAGGTTTAGGGTTAGGTTTAGGGTTAGGGTTACGGCTAGTGTAAGGGTTAGGGTTAGAGTTAGGGTTACGGTTAGCATTAAGGTTAGGGTTAGGGTTAGGGTTAGGTAAAGGGGAAGGGTTAGGGTTAGGGTTAGGGTAAGGATAAGTGTTAGGTTTAGGTTTAGGGTAAGGGTTAGGGTTATCTTTACAGTTAGGGTTAGCATTAAGTTTAGGGTTAGGGTTAGCGTAAGGGTAAGGGTTAGGGTTAGGGTTAGGGTAAGGGTAAGGGTTAGGGTTAGGGTTAGGGTAAGGGTTGGGGTAAGGATTAGTGTTAGTGTTAGGGTTAGGGTTAGGTTTAGCGTTAGGGTAAGGGTAAGGGTTAGGGTTAGGGTTAGGTTTAGGGTTAGGTTTAGGGTAAGGGTTAGAGTTAGGGTTAGTGTTAGGGTTAGGGTTAGGGTTAGGGTTAGGTTAAGGGTTAGGGGTAGGATTAGGCTTAGGTTTAGGTTTGGGGTTAGGGTTAGGGTAAGGGTTAGGGTTAGGGTAGAGGTTAGGGTTAGGGTTAGTGTTAGGGTTAGAGTAAGGGTAAGAGTTAGTGTTAGGGTTAGGGTTAGTGTTAGGTTTATTGTTAGGTTTAGGGTTAGTGTTAGGGTTAGTGTTAGGTTTAGGGTTAGGGTTAGGGTTAGGGTAAGGGTAAGGGTGAGGGTTAGGGTTAGGGTTAGGGTAAGGGTAAGGGTTAGTATTACTCTTAGGGTTAGGGTTAATGTTAGGATTAGGGTAAGCGTAAGTGTTAGGGTTAGGTTTAGGTTTAGGCTTAGGTTTAGGTTTAGGGTTAAGGTTAGGTATACGGTTAGTGTAAGGGTTAGGGTTAGGGTTAGGGTTAATGTTAAGGTTAGGGTTAGGGTTAGCGTTAGGGAAAGGGTAAGGGTTAGGGTAAGGGTTAGGGTTAGGGTTAGGGTTAGGGTAAGGTTTAGGGTTAGGGGTTAGGTTTAGGGTTAGGGTTAGGGTAAGGGTTAGGGTTAGGTGTTAGGGTTAGGGTTAGGTTTAGGGTTAGAGTTAGGGTTAGGGTTAGGATAAGGGTAAGTGTTAGCGTTAGGGTTAGGGTTAGGATTAGCGGTTAAGGTTAGGCTTAGGTTTAGAATTAGGGTATGGGTTAGGGTTAGGTTTAGGGTAACTGTAAGTGTCAGGGTTATGGTTAGGGTTAGTGTTAGGGTTAGGGCAAGGGTTAGGGTTAGGGTTAGGGTTAGGTTTAGGGATAGGTTTAGGGGTAGGGTAAGTGTTAGGGTTAGGGTTAAGGTTAGGGATAGAGTAAGGGTAAGGGTTAGGGTTAGGGGTTAGGGTTAGGGTTAGGTTTAGTATTAGGGTTAGAGTAAGGGTAAGGGTGAGGTTTAGGGTTAGGCTTAGGATTAGGGTTAGGTTTAGTGTTAAGGTTAGGGTTAGGGAAATATTTAGGGTTAGGGTTAGGGTTAGGGTAAGGTTTAGGTTGAGGGTTAGGGTAAGGGTTAGTGTTAGGGTTAGGGTTAGGGTTAGCATTAAGTTTAGGGTTAGGGTAAGGGTAAGGGTTAGGTTTAGGGTTAGGTTTAGGGTTAGGGTTAGGGTAAGGATTAGGTTTCGGTTAGGGTTAGCATTAAGATTAGGGTTAGGGTTAGGGTAAGGGTAAGGGTTAGATTTAGGGTTAGGGTTAGGGGTTAGGGTTAGGGTTAGGGTTAGGTATAGGTTTAGCATTAAGGTTAGGGTTAGGGTTAGGGTAAGGGTATGGGTTAGGGTTAGGGTTAGGGTAAGATTAAGTGTTAGGGTTAGGGTTAGCGTTAGGGTTAGTGTTAGGGTTAGGGTAAGGGTACGGGATAGGGTTAGGGTTAGGGTTAGGGTTAGTGTTAGTTTTAGGGTAAGGGTTAGGGTAAGGGTAAGGGTTAGGATTAAAGTTAGGGTTATGGTTAGATTTAAGGTTAGGTTAGGCATAGCGTTAGGGTAAGAGTAAGGGTTAGGGTTAGGGTGAAGGTTAGGTTAAGGGTTACGGTTAGGTTTAGGGTTAAGGTTAGGGTAAGTGTTAGGGTTAGGTTTAGGGTTAGGGTAAGGGTGAGGGTTAGGGTTAGTGTTAGGGTTAGGGTTAAGGTTAGGGTTAGGGTTAGGGTTAGGCTAAGGGTTAAGGTTAGGGTTAGGATAAGGGTTAGGGTTTGGGTTAGGGTTAGGGTTAGAGTTAGGTTTAGGGTTAGGGTTAGGGTAAGGGTTAGGGTTAGGTTTAGGGTTAGGGTTAGGTAAGGGTTAGGGTTAGGGGTTAGGGTTAGGTTTAGGATAAGGGTTAGGGATGGAGGTTAGGGTTTGGGTTAGGGTTAGGATTAGTGTAAGTTTTAAGATTAGGCTTAGGTTTAGAATTAGGGTATGGGTTAGGGTTAGGTTTAGGGTAAGTGTAAGTGTTAGGGTTATGGTTAGGGTTAGGGTTAGTGTTAGTTTTAGGGCAAGTGTTAGGGTTAGAGTTAGGGTTAGGTTTAGGTTTGGGGTTAAGGTTTGGGTTATGGTTAGGGTAAGGTTAAGTGTTAGGTTTAGGGTTAGGGTTAGGGTTAGGTTTAGGCTTAGGGTTAAGGTTAGGGTTAGGGTTAGGTTTAGGCTAAGGGTTAGGGTTAGGGTTAGGGTCAGGGTGAGGTTTAGGGTTAGGGTTAGGGATAGGGTTAGAGGAAGGGTTAGGGTTAGGGTAATTGTAAGGGTTAGGGTTATGGTTAGTTTTAGGGTAAGGATTAGGGTTAAGGTAAGGATTAGGATTAGGGTTAGGGTTAGGGTTAGCATTAAGTTTAGGGTTAGGGTTATGGTTAGCGTTAGGGAAAGGGTAAGGTTTAGGGTTAGGGTTAGGGTTAGGGTTAGGCTTAAGGTTAGGTTTAGTGTTAGGGTTAGGCTAAGGGTTAGGGATAGGTTTGGGTTAGGGTTAGGGTTAGGGTTAGGGTAAGGGTTAGGGTTAGCGTTAGGATTAGGTTTAGGGTTAGGGTTAGGGTAAGTGTTAGGGTTAGGGTTATGGATAGGGTAAGAGTAAGGGTTAGGGTTATTGGTTAGTGTTAGGGTTAGGGTTAAGTTTAGGGTTAGGGTTAGCGTAAGGGTAAGGGTGAGGATTAGGGTTAGGGTTAGGGTTAGGTTTAGGGTTAAGGTTAGGGTTAGGGAAAGGGTTAGGTTTCGGGTTATGGTTAGGGTGAGCATTAAGTTTAGGGTTAGGGTTAGGGTAAGGGTAAGGTTAGATTTAGGGTTAGGGTTAGGATTAGGGTTAGGGGTTAGGGTTAGCATTAGGTTTAGGGTTAGGTATAGGGTTAGCATTAAGTTTAGGGTTAGGGTTAGGTTAAGGGTAAGGGTTAGGTTTAGGATTAGGGTTAGGGTTAGCGTAAGGATTAGGATTCGGGTTAGGGTAAGGGTTAGGGTAAGGGTAAGGGCTAGGGTTAGGGTTAGGGATAGGGTTAGGTTTAGGGTAAGGGTAAGGGTTAGGATTATGGTTAGGGTTAGGGTTAGTTTTAGGGTTAGGGTAAGGGTAAGGGTTTGGATTAGGGTTAGCCTTAAGGTTAGGGTTAGGGTTAGGGTTAGGGTACGGGTAAGGGTAAGGTTAAGGTTAGGGTTAGGGTTAAGGTTAGGTTAGGGACAGTGTAATGTTAGGTTTAGGGTTAGGGTTAGGATTAGGGTAAGGATTAGGGTTAGGTTTAGGGTTAGGATAAGGGTAATGGATAGGATTAGGGTTAGGGTTAGGGTTAGGGCTAGGGTTAGGGATAGGTTTGGGGTTAGGGTTAGGGTAAGGGTTAGGGTGAGTGGTAGGTTTAGCATTAAGTTTAGGGTTAGAGTTAGGGTAAGGGTAAGGGTTAGGGTTAGGGTTAGGGTAAGGGTAAGGGTTCAGGTTAGGGTTAGGGTTAGCGTTAGGGTAAGGGTTCGGGTTAGGGTTAGGGTTAGGTTTTGGGTTAGGCTTAGGGTAAGGGTAAGGGTCAGGGTTAAGTTTAGGTTCAGGGTTAGGGTTAGGGTAAGGTTGAGGGTTAGGTTCAGTGTTAGGTTTATGCTTAAGTTTAGGGTTAGGGTTAGGGTAAGTGTAAGGGTTAGGGTTAGGGTTAGGGTAAGGCTTAGGGTTAGGGTTAGGGTTAGGGTTAGGTTTAGGGTTAGGGTTAGGGTTAGGTTTAGTGTTAGGGTTAGGGTTAGGGAAAGGGTTAGGGGTTAGGGTTAGGGTTAGGGTTAGGGTTAGGGTAAGGGCTAGGGTTAGGGTTAGGTTTAGGGTAAGGGTAAGGGTTAGGGTTAGGGATAGTTTTAGGTTTAGGTTTAGGGTTAGCATTAAGGTTAGGGTTAGGATTAGGGTAAGGGTAAGGGTTAGATTTTGGGTTAGGTTTAGGGTAAGGCTAAGGGTTAGGGTTAGTGTTAGGGTTAGGTTAAGGGTTAGGGTAGGGTTAGGGTTAGGGTAAGGGTTAGGTTTAGGTTTAAGTTCTGGGTTTGGGTTAGGATAAGGGTTAGGGTTAGGGTTAGTGTTAGGTTTAGGGCTAAGTTTAGGGTTAGGGTTAGGGTTAGGGTAAGGGTAAGGTTGAGGGTTGTTGTTAGGGGTCAGGGTTAGGATTAGGGTTAGGTTTAGGGTAAGGGTTAGGGTTAGGGTTAGGGTTAGGGTTAGGGTAAGGGTAAGGGTTAGGGTTAGGGTTAGGGTTAAGTTTAGGGTTAGAGGTAGGGTTAGGGTTAGGGTAAGGGTAAGGGTAAGGGTTAGGGTTAGGGTGAGGGTTAGGGTAAGGTTTAGGGTAAGGGTAAGGTTTAGGGTTAGGGTTAGTGTTAGGTTTGGGGTGAGGGTGAGGGTAAGAGTAAGGGTTAGGGTTAGGGTTAGGGTTAGGGTTAGGGTTAGGCTAAGGGTTAGAGTTAAGTTAAGGGGTAGGGTTAGGTTTAGGGTTAGGGTTAGAGGTAGGGTTAGGGTTAGGGTAAGGGTTATGGTTAGGGTTAGTGTTAGGGTAAGGTTAGTGTTAGGGTTAGGGTTAGGTTTAGGGTAAAAGTTAGGGTTAGGGTTAGGATTAGTGTTAGGGTAAGGGTAAGGGTAAGTGTTAGGGTTAGGGTTAGGGTTAGGTTAAGGGTAAGCGTTATGGTTAGGGTTAGGTTTAGATTTAGGTTTGGGGTTAAGGTTAGGTTTAGGGTAAGGGTAAGGGTTAGGGTTAGGGTAACAGTAAGGGTTAGGGTTAGGTTTAGGGTTGGGGTTAGGTTTAGGGTTAGGGTGAGTATAAGGGTAAGGGTTAGAGTTCGGGTTAGGGTTAGGGTAAGGGTTAGGGTTTGGTTTAGGTTTAGGGTGAGCGTTAGGTTATGGGTTAGGGTTAGGGGTTAGGGTTAGGTTTAGGGTTAGGGTAAGGGTTAGGGTTAGGGTTAGGGTTAGGGTTAGGGTAAGGGTCAGGGTTAGGGTTAGGGTTAGGGTAAGGCTAAAGGTTAGAGTTAGGTTTAGTGTTAGGGTAAGGGTTAGGGTAAGGGTTAGGTTTAGGGTTATGGTAAGTGTTAGGATTAGGGTTAGGGTTAGGGTGAGCATTAGGGTTAGGGCTAGGATTAGAGGTAAGGCTAAGGGTTTGAGTTAGGCTTAGGTTAAGGCCTATGGTTAGGGTTGGGGTTAGGTTAAGACTAAGGGTTAGAGTTAGGGTTAGGGTTAGGGGTTAGGGTTAAGGTTAGGGTAAGGTAAGGGTTAGGTTTAGGGTTAAGGTTAGTGTAAGGGTAAGGGTTAGGGTTAGGGTTAGGGTTAGTCTTAAGTTTAGGTTTAGGGTTAGGGTTAGGCTAAGGATTAGGGTTAGGTTAGGGTTAGGGTTAGGGTTAGGGTTAGGTTTAGGTTTAGGGTTAGGATAAGTTTTAGGGTTAGGGTTAGGGTTAGGGATAGCGTTAGGGTTAGGGTTAGGGTTAGGTTTAGGGTTAGGTTTAGCGTAAGGGTAAGGGTAAGTGTTACTCTTAGGGGTTAGGGTTAGGTTTAGGGTTAGGGTTAGCGTAAGGGTAAGGGTTAGGTTTTGGTTTAGGGTTAGGTTTAGAGTTAGGGTAAGGATTAGGTTTCGGGTTAGGGTTAGGGTTAGAATTAAGGTTAGGGTTAATGTTAGGGTAAGTGTAAGGGTTAGGTTTAGGGTTAGGGATAGGTTTAGGGTAAGGATTAGGATTCGGGTTAGGGTAAGGATTAGATTTAGGGGTAGGGTTAGGTTTAGGCTTAGGGTAAGTGTTAGGGTAAGGGTTAGGGTTAGGGTTAGGGAAAGGTTAAGGGTTAGGGTTAGGATTAGGGTAAGGGTTAGGGTTAGGGTAAGGATTAGGGTTAGGGTTAGGGTTAAGGTTAGGGTAAGTATTAGGGTTAGGGTTAGGGGTTAGGGTTAGGGTTAAGGTTAGTTTTAGGGTTAGGGTTCGGGTAAGGTTTAGGGTTAGGGGTTAGGGTTAGGGGTTAGGGTTAGGGTTAGGGTTAGGGTAAGGGTTAGGTTTAGGTTTGGGGTTAGGGTTAGGGTAAGAGTAAGGGTTACTGTTAGGCTTACGGTTAGGTTTAGGGTTAGGTTTAGGGTTAGGGTTAGGGTAAGGTTAAGGTTTGGGTTAAGTTTAGGGTTAGGGTTAGGTTACAGTTAGGGTAAGGATTAGGGTTAGGGTAATGGTTAGGGTTAGGGTTAGGGTTAGGTTAAGGGTTAGGGTTAGGGTAAGGGTAAGGGTTAGAGTTAGGTTTAGGGTTGGGGTTAAGGTTATGGTTAGGGTAAGGGTAAGGGTTAGTGTTAGGGTTACGGTTAGGTTTAGGGTTAGGGTTAGGGTTAGGGTTAGGGTAAGGTTAAGGGTTGGGTTAAGTTTATGGTTAGGGTTAGGTTACAGTTAGGGTAAGGATTAGGGTTAGGGTATGGTTAGGGTTAGGGTTAGGGTTAGGTTAAGGGTTAGGTTTAGGGTAAGAGTTAGGGTTAGGATTAGGGTGAGCATTAGTGTTAGGGTTAGTGTTAGGTTTAGGGTAAGGTTTAGGGTTAGGGTTAGGGTAAGGTTTGGGGTTAGGGTTATGGTAAGGCTAAGGGTTAGAGTTAGGGTTAGGGTTAGGGTAAGGGTTAGGGTTAGGGTTAGTGGTTAGGGTTAGTGTTAGGGTTAGATTAAGTGTTATGGTTAGGGTTAGGGTAAATGTTAGGGTTAGGGTTAGGTTTAGGTTTAGGGTTAGGGTTAGTGTAAGGGTTAGGGTTAGGGTTAGTGTTAGGTTTAGGGTTAAGTTTAGGGTTAGGGTTAGGGTAAGGGTAAAGGTTAGGGTTAGCGTTGGGGGTTAGGGTTAGGGTTAGGGCTATTTTTAGGGTTAGGGTAAGGGTAAGGTTTAGGGTTCGAGGTTAGGGTTAGGGGTTAGGGTTAGGGTTAGGGTAAGGGTTAGGGTTATGTTTAGGGCAAGGGTAAGGTTTAGGGTTAGGGTTAGGGTTAGGTTTGGGGTTAGGGTTAGGGTAAGAGTAAAGGTTAGAGTTAGGGTTAGGGTAAGGGTAAGGATTAGGGTTAGGGTTAGGGGTAGGTTTTGGGTTAGGGTTAGGGTAAGGGTAAGGGTTAGGGTTAGGGTTACGGTTAGGTTTATGGTTAAGGTTAGGGTTAGGATTAGGGTAAGATTAAGGGTTGGGTTAAGTTTAGGGTTAGGGTTAGGTTACAGTTAGGGTAAGGATTAGGGTTAGTGTATGGTTAGGGTTAGTGTTAGGGTTAGGTTAAGGGTTATGGTTAGGGTAAGGGTAAGGGTTAGAGTTAGGTTTAGGGTTGGGGTTATTGTTTGGCTTAGGATAAGAGCAAGGGTTAAGTTTAGGGTTAGGGTTATGGTAAGTATTAGGGTAAGGGTTAGGGTTAGGGTTAGGGTGAGCATTAGGGTTAGGGTTAGAGTTAGAGGTTAGGGTTAGGGTTAGGTTTAGGGTAAGGGTTAGGGTTAGGGTTCGCGTTAGGGTAAGTCTAAGGGTTAAAGTTAGGGGTAAGGTTATGGTTAGGTTCAGGGGTTAGGGTTAGGTTTAGGGTTAGGGTAAGGGTAAGTGTTAGGGTTAGGTTTAGGTTCAGGGTTACGGTTAGGGTAAGTGTGAGGGTTAGGGTTAGTGTTAGGTTTAGGGTTAAGTTTAGGGTTAGGGTTAGGGTAAGGGTAAGATTTAGGGTTAGGGTAACATTTAGGGTTAGGGTTAAGGTTAGGGTTAGGGTTAGGGTTAGGGTAAGGGTAAGGGCTATGGTTAGGGTTAGGGTTAGGTTTAGGGTAAGGGTAAGGGTTATGGTTAGGGTTAGGGTTAGGGTTAAATTTAGGGTTATGGTTAGGGTTAGTGTTAGGGTAAGTTTAAGTCTTAGGGTCAGGGTTAGGGTTAGGGTTAGGTTTAGGGTTCGGGTAAGGTTTAGGGTTAGGGTTAGGGTTAGGGTTAGGGTTTAGGGTACGGGTAAGGTTTAGGGTTAGGGTTAGGGTTAGGGTTAGGTTTAAGGTTAGGGTTAGGGTAAGGGTAAAGTTTAGGGTTAGGGTTAGGGTTAGGGTAAAGGTTAGGCTAAGTTTAAGTCTTAGGGTCGGTGTTAGGGTTAGGGTTAGGTTTAGGGTACGGGTAAGGTTTAGGGTTAGGGTTAGGGTTAGGGTTAGGTTTAAGGTTAGGGTTAGGGTAAGGGTAAAGTTTAGGGTTATGGTTAGGGTTAGGGTAAAGGTTAGGGTGAGGGTTCGGGTTAGGATTAGGTTAAGGGTAAGGGTAAGGTTTAGGGTTAGAGTTAGGGTTAGGGTTAGGGAAATGGCAAGGGTTAGGTTTAGGGTTAGGTTTAGGGTAAGGATTAGGGTTAGGGTTAGTGTAAGCATAAGGGTTAGGGTTAGGGTTAGGGCAAGGATAAGGGTTAGGATTAGGTTTAGGGTTAAGGTTAGGGTTAGGTTTAGGGTTCGTGTTACGGCTAGGGTAAGGGTTAGGGTTAGAGTTAGGGTTACGGATAGCATTAACGTTAGGGTTAGGGTTAGTGTTAGGGTTAGGTAAAGGGTAAGTGTTATGGTTATGGTTAGGGTTAGGGTAAGTATAAGGGTTAGGTTTAGGTTTAGGGTAAGGGTTATGGTTAGCTTTAGGGTTAGGGTTAGCATTAAGGTTACAGTTAGGGTTAGCGTAAGGGTAAGGGTTAGGGTTAGGGTTAGGGTAATGGTAATGTTTAGGGTTAGGGTTAGGGTAAGGGTTGGGGTAAGGATTAGTGTTAGGGTTAGGGTTAGGGTTAGGTTTAGCGTTAGGGTAAGGGTAAGGGTTATGGTTAGGGTTAGGTTTAGGGTTAGGCTTAGGGTTAGGTTTAGGGTTAGGGTTAGGGTAAGGGTAAGGGTTAGGGATAGGTTTAGGTTTAGGATTACGGCTAGGGTAAGGGTTAGGGTTAGGGTTAGGGTAAGCATTAAGTTTAGGGTTAGGGTTAGGGTTAGGGAAAGGGTAAGGGTTAGGGTTAGAGTTAGGGTTGGGGTTAAGGTAAGGATAATGGTTAGGTTTAGGTTTAGGGTAAGTGTTAGGGTTAGGTTTAGGTTAAGTGTATGGTTTATGGTGAGGGTTAGGGTTAAGGTTAGGGTAAGGTAAGGGTTAGGGTTAGGGTTAGGGTAAGGGTAAATGTTAGGGTTAGGGTTAGGGTTAGAATAAGGATTAGTGTTAGGGTTAGGTTTAGGGTTAGGGTAAGGGTAAGTGTTATGGTTAGGTTTAGTTTAAGGGTAAGGGTTAGGGTAAGGGTTAGAGTTAGGGTTAGTGTTAGGGTGAGGGTTAGGATTAGGGTTAGGGTTAGGGTAAGGTTTAGGGTTAGGGTTAGGGTTAGGTTTGGGGTCAGGGTTAGCGTAAAGGTTAGGGTTATGGTATAGATTAGGGTTAGGGTTAGGGTTAGGGTAAGGGTATGTGTTAGGGTTACAGTTAGGGTTAGGGTTAGGGTTAGTGTGAGGGTTAGGGTTAGGGTAAGGGTTAGGGTTAGGGTTAAGGTTAGGGTTAGTGTTAGGGTTAGGGTTAGGGTTAGTGTTAGGGTTAGCGTTAGTGTTAGGGTTAGGGTTAGGTTTAGATTTAGGGTTAGGGTATGGGTAAGGGTTAGGGTAAGGGTTAGGGTTAGGGTAAGGGTAAGGGTTACGATTAATGTTAGTTTTAGGGTTAGGGTTAGGGTTGGAGTTAGGGTTAGGGTTAGGCTAAGGGTAAGGTTTAGGGTTAGGGTTAGGGGTAGTGTAAGGGTTAGGGTTAGAGATAGGGTTGAAGTTAGGGTTAGTGTTACAGTTAGGGTTAGGGTTAGGGTAAGGGTAAGGGTTAGGTTTAGGGTTAAGGTTAGGGTTAGGGTTAGGGTTAGGCTCAGGGTTAGGGTTAGGGTTAGGGTAAGGGTAAGGGTTAAGGTTAGGGTTAGGGTTAGGTTAAAGGTTAGGGATAGGTTATGTGTTAGGGTTAGGGTTAGGATTAGGGTAAGGGTTGGGTTAGGTTTAGGGTGAGCGTTAGGGTATGGGTTAGGGTTAGGGGTAAGTGTTAGGGTTAGGGAAAGGGTTATGTTTAGTGTTAGGGTTAGGGTAAGGCTAAGGGCTAGAGTTACGGTTAGGGTTACCGTAAGGGTTAGGGTTAGTGTTAGGGTTACAGTTAGGGTGAGCGTTAGGGTTAGGGTTAGGGTTAGGGGTTAGGGTTAGTGTTAGTGTTAGGTAAGGGTAAGGGATAGGGTAAGGTTTAGGGTTAGGGTTACTGTAAAGCTAAGTGTTAGACTTAGAGTTAGGGTAAGGATTAGGGTTAGGGTTAGGGTTAGGGTAAGGGTAAGAGTTAGGTTTAGGGTTAAGGTTAGGGTAGAGGTAAGGGTTAGGTTTAGGGTTAAGTTTAGGGAAAGCGTAAGGGTTAGGGTGAGGGTTAGGGTTAGGGTTAAGGTTACGGTTAGTGTTAGGGTTAGGGTTTGTGTAAGGGCAAGGGTTAGGGCTAGCGATAGGATCAGGGTTATGGTTAGGGTTAGGGTTAGAGTTAGGGTAAGGGTTAGTGTTAGGGTTAGGTTAAGGGTTAGGGTTGGGGTTAGGGGTAGAGGTAGGTTAGGGTCAGGGTAAGGGTAAGGTTTAGGGTTAGGAGTTAGGGGTAGGGTTAGTGTAAGTGTTAGGGTTAGGGATAGGGTTAGGGGTAGGGTAAGGGTAGGTGTTAGGGTTAGGGTAAGGGTTGGGTTTAGATTTGGGGTTAAGTTTAGGGATTGTGTTACGTCAAGGGTAAGGGTTATGGTTAGGGTTAGGGTTAGGGTTAGGGTTATTGTTAGGTTTAGGGTAGGGTTAGGATTAGGGTTAGGTTTAGGTTTAGGGTTAGGGTTAGGGTAAGGGTTATGGTTGTGGTTAGGGTTAGGGTTAGGGTTAGGTTTAAGGTTAGAGTTAGGTTAAGGGTAAGGTTAAGGGTAAGGGTTAAGGGTAAGTGTTCGCGTTAGGGTTAGGGTTAGGATTAGGTTTAAGGTTAGGTTTAGGGTTATGGTTGTGGTTAGGGTTAGGGTTAGGGTTAGGTTTAAGGTTAGAGTTAGGTTAAGGGTAAGGGTTAGGGTTAAAGTTAGGGTTAGCGCAAAAGATTTGGGTTAGGGTTAGGATTAGGGTTAGTGTTGGGGTAAGGGTTAGGCTTAGGGTTAGGGTTAGGTTTCGGTTTAGCGTTACTTAGGGGTAAGGTTTAGGGTTAGGGTTAGGGTTAGGGGAAAGGGTTAGGTTTAGGGTTAGGGTAAGGGGTAGGGGCAGGGTTAGGTTTAGGGTAAGGATAAGGTTTAGGGTTAGGGTTAGGGTTAGGTTTGGGATTAGGGTTAGGGTAAGAGTAAGAGTAAGGGTTAGGGTTAGGGTTAGGGTTAGGGTAAGGGTAAGGGTTAGGGTTAGGGTTAGGGTTACAGTTAGGTTTAGGGTTAGGGTTAGGGGTAGGGTTAGGTTTATGCTTAGGGTTAAGGTTAGGGTGAGGTTTAAGTTAAGGGTAAGTGTTCGGGTTAGGGTTAGGGTTAGGATTAGGTTTAAGGTTAGGTTTAGGGTTAGGGTTAGGTTTATGGTTAGGGTAAGGGTAAGGTTTAGGGTTAGGTTTAATGTGATGGTTAGGGTTATGGTTACGGTTAGTGTAAGGGTAATGGTTAGGGTTTGGGTTAGGGTTAGGTTTAAGGTTAGCGTTAGGATTAGGGTTAGGGTTAGGGTTAGGGTAAGTTTAAGTCTTAGGGTTAGGGTTAGGATTAGGGTTAGGTTTAGGGTAAGGGTAAGGGTTATGGTTAGGGTAAGGGTTAGGGTTAAAGTTAGGGTTAGGGTTAGGGTTAGTGTTAGAAAAAGTTTAAGTCTTAGGGTCAGGGTTAGGGTTAGGGTTAAGTTTAGGGTACGGGTAAGGTTTAGGGTTAGGGTTAGGGTTAAGGTTAGGTTTAGGGTTAGGGTTAGGGTAAGGGTAAAGTTTAGGGTTGGGTTAGGGTTAGCGTAAAGGTTAGGGTTAGGGTTAGGGTTAGGATTAGGGTAAGGGTAAGGGTAAGGTTTAGGGTTAGGGTTAGGTTTAGGGTTAGGGTTAGGGAAAGGGTAAGGGTTAGGTTTGGGTCAGGATTAGGGTTAGGGTTAGTGTAAGCAAAAGGGCTGGGTTAGGGTTAGGGCAAGGGTAAGGGTTAGGATTAGGGTTAGGGTTAGGTTTAGGGTTAGGGTTAGGTTTAGGGTTAGGGTTACGGCTAGGGTAAGGGTTAGGGTTAGAGTTAGGGTTACGGTTAGCAATAACGTTAGGGTTAGGGTTAGGATTATGGTTAGGTAAAGGGTAAGGGTTAGGGTTAGGGTTAAGGTTAGGGTAAGGATAAGGGTTAGGTTTAGGTTTAGGGTAAGGGTTAGGGTTAGCTTTAGGGTTGGGGTTAGCATTAAGGTTAGGTTTAGGGTTAGCGTAAGGTAAGGGTTAGGGTTAGGGTTAGGGTAAGGGTAAGGGTTAGGGTTAGGGTTAGGGTAAGGGTTGGGGTAAGGATTAGTGTTAGGGTTAGGGTTAGGGTTAGGTTTAGCGTTAGGGTAAGGGTAAGGGTTATGGTTAGGTTTAGGGTTAGGTTAGAGGTTAGGGTTAGGGTAAGGGTAAGGGTTAGTGTTAGGGTTAGGGTTAGGGTTAGGTTTATGGTTAGGGTTAGGGTTAGTGTTAGGGTAAGTGCTAGGTTGAGGGTTAGGGTTAGGGTAAGGGTAAGGGTGAGGGTTAGGTTTAGGGTTAGGGTTAGGGTAAGGGTAAGGTTTAGGGTTAGGGTTAAGGTTAGGGTTAGGGTTAGGATTAGGCTAAGGGTTAGGGTTAGCGTTAGGGTAAGGGTTAGGGTTTGGGTTAAGGTTAGGGTTAGGGTTAGGCTGAGGGTTACGTTTAGCGTTAGGGTAAGGTTTAGGGTTAGGGTTAGGGGTCAGGGTAAGTGTTAGGGTCACGGTAAGGGTTATGTTTAGGGTTTGGTTAGGGTAAGGCTAAGGGCTAGAGTTAGGGTTAGGGTTACCGTAAGGGTTAGGGTTAGGGTTGGGGTTACGGTTAGGGTGAGTGTTAGGGTTAGGGTTAGGGTTACTGGTTAGGGTTAGTGTTATTGTTAGGGTAAGGGTTAGGGTTAGGGTTAGGGTAAGGCTAAGGGTTAGACTTAGGGTTAGGGTAAGGGTTAGGGTTAGGGTTAGGGTAAGTGTAAGAGTTAGGTTTAGGGTTAAGGTTAGGGTAGAGGTAAGGGTTAGGTTTAGGGTTAAGTTTAGGGAAAGCGTAAGGGTTAGGGCGAGTGTTAGGGTTAGGGTTACGGTTAGTGTAAAGGTTAGGGTTTGGGTAAAGGTAAGGGTTATGGCTAGCGATACGGTCAGGGTTAGGGTTAGGGTTAGGGTTAGAGTTAGGCTAAGGGTTAGTGTTAGGGTTAGCTTAAGGGTTAGGGTTAGGGTTAGGGTTAGAGGTAGGATTAGGGTCAGGGTAAGGGTAAGGTTTAGGGTTAGGGTTAGGGTAAGGGTAAGGGTTAGGGGTTAGGGGTAGGGTTAGGGTAAGTGTTAGGGTTAGGGTTAGGGTTAGGGTTAGGGTAAGGGTAGGTGTTAGGGTTAGGGTTAGGGTTGGGTTTAGATTTGGGGTTAAGTTTAGGGATTGTGTTAGGGCAAGGGTAAGGGTTATGGTTAGGGTTAGGGTTAGGGTTAGGGTTATTGTTAGGTTTAGGGTAGGGTTAGGATTAGGGTTAGGGTTAGGTTTAGGGTTAGGGTTAGGGTAAAATTTAGGGTTAGCGTTAGGGTTAGGGTAAGGGTAAGAGTTCGGGTTAGGGTAAGGGTTAGGGTTAGGGTTAGGGTAAGGGTAGGTGTTAGGGTTAGGGTTAGGGTTGGGTTTAGGTTTGGGGTTAAGTTTAGGGATTGTGTTAGGGCAAGGGTAAGGGTTATCATTAGGGTTAGGGTTAGGGTTAGGTTTAAGGTTAGAGTTAGGTTAAGGGTAAGGGTTAGGGTTAAGGTTAGGGTTAGCGCAAAAGGTTTGGGTTAGGGTTAGGGTTAGTGTTAGTGTTGGGGTAAGGGTTAGGGTTAGGGTTAGGGTTAGGGTTAGGTTTCGGTTTATCGTTAGTTAGGGGTAAGGTTTAGGGTTAGGGTTAGGGTTAGGGGTAAGGGTTAGGTTTAGGGTTAGGGTAAGGGTTAGGGTTAGGTTTAGGGTAAGGGTAAGTTTTAGGGTTAGGGTTAGGGTTAGGTTTAGGATTAGGGTTAGTGTAAGAGTAAGAGTAAGGGTTAGGGTTAGGGTTAGGGTTAGGGTAAGGGTAAGGGTTAGGGTTATGGTTATGGTTAGGGTTACATTTAGGTTTAGGGTTAGGGTTAGGGCTAGGGTTAGGTTTATGGTTAGGGTTAAGGTTAGGGTGAGGTTTAAGGTAAGGGTAAGGGTTCGGGTTAGGGTTAGGGTTAGGATTAGGTTTAAGGTTAGGTTTAGGGTAAGGGTAAGGGTTAGGGTTAGGTTTAAGGTGAGGGTTAGGGTTATGGTTAGGGTTAGTGTAAGGGTAATGTTTAGGGTTTGGGTTAGGGTTAGGTTTAAGGTTAGCGTTAGGGTTAGGGTTAGGGTTACGGTAAGTTTAAGTCTTAGGGTTAGGGTTAGGGTTAGGTTTAGGTTTAGGGTAAGGGTAAGGATTAGGGTTAGGGTTAGGGTTAGGGTTAAAGTTAGGGTTAGGGTTAGGGTTAGTGTTAGGGTAAGTTAAAGTCTTAGGGTTAGGGTTAGGGTTAGGGTTAGGTTTAGGTTACGGGTAAGGTTTAGGGTTAGGGTTAGGGTTAGGGTTAGGGTTAGGGTTAGGGTAAAGGTTAGGGTTAGGGTTAGGGTTAGGATTAGGGTAAGGGTAAGGGTAAGGTTTAGGTTAGGGTTAGGGTTAGGGTTAGGGTTAGGGAAAGGGTAAGGGTTAGGTTTAGGGTAAGGATTAGGGTTAGGGTTAGTGTAAGCATAAGGGTTAGGGTTAGGGCAAGGGTAAGGGTTAGGATTAGGGTTAGGGTTAGGGGTAGGGTTAGGGTTAGGGTTAGGTTTAGGGTTAGAGTTACGGCTAGGGTAAGGGTGAGGGTTAGAGTTAGGGTTACGGTTAGCATTAACATTTTGGTTATGTTTAGGGTTAGGTAAAGGGTAAGGGTTAGTGTTAGGGTTAGGGTTAGGGTAAGGATAAGGGTTAGGTTTAGGTTTAGGGTAAGGGTTAGGGTTAGCTTTAGGGTTAGGGTTAACATTAAGTTTAGGGTTAGGGTTAGCGTAAGGGTAAGGGTTAGGGATAGGGTTAGGGTAAGGGTAAGGGTTAGGGTTAGGGTTAGGGTAAGGGTTGGGGTAAGGATTAGTATTAGGGTTAGGGTTAGGGTTAGGTTTAGCGTTAGGGTAAGGGTAAGGATTATGGTTAGGGTTAGGTTTAGGGTTAGGGTTAGGGTAAGTGTTAGAGTTAGATTTAGTGTTAGTGTGAGGGTTAGGGTTAGGGTTAGGGTAAGGGTTAGGGTTAGGGTTAGGGTTAGGCTTAGGGTTAGGTTTGGGGTTAGGGTTAGGGTAAGGGTTAGGGTTAGGGTAGAGGTTAGGGTTAGGGTTAGTGTTAGTGTTAGGGTAAGGGTAAGGGTTAGTGTTAGGGTTAGGGTTAGTGTTAGGTTTATGGTTAGGTTTAGGGTTAGTGTTAGGGTTAGTGCTAGTTTTAGGGTTAGGGTTAGGGCAAGGGTATGGGTGAGGGTTAGGGTTAGGGTTAGGGTAAGTGTAAGGTTTAGTATTAATGTTAGGGTTAGGGTTAGGGTTAGGATTAGGATAAGGTAAGGGTTTCGGTTAGAATTAGGGTTAGTGTAAGGGTTAGAGTTAGGGTTAGGGTTAAGGTTAGGGGTAGTGTTAGGGTTAGGGTTAGGGTAAGGGTAAGGTTTAGGGTTAGGGTTAAGGTTAGGGTTAGGGTTAGGGTTAGGGTTAGGCTAAGGGTTAGGGTTAGCGTTAGGGTAAGGGTTAGGGTTAGGGTTAGGGGTCAGGGTAAGTGTTAGGGTTAGGGTAAGGTTTATGTTTAGGGTTAGGGTTAGGGTAAGGCTAAGGGGTTGAGTTAGGGTTAGGGTTACCGTAAGGGTTAGGGTTAGGGTTAGGGTTACGGTTAGGGTGAGCGTTAGGGTTAGGGTTAGGGTTAGGGTTTAGGGTTAGTGTTATTTTTAGGGTAAGGGTTAGGGTTAGGGATAGGGTAAGTTTTAGGGTTAGTGTTACTGTAAGGCTAAGGGTTAGACTTAGGGTTAGGGTAAGGGTTAGGGTTAGGGTTAGGGTTAGGGTTAGGGTAAGGGTAAGAGTTAGGTTTAGGGTTAAGGTTAGGGTAGAGGTAAGGGTTAAGTTTAGGGTTAAGTTAGGGAAAGCGTAAGGGTTAGGGTGAGGGTTAGGGTTAGGGTTAAGGTTACGGATAGTGTTAGGGTTAGGGTTTGGGTAAGGGCAAGGGTTAGGGCTAGCGATAGGGTCAGGGTTAGGGTTAGGTTTAGGGTTAGAGTTAGGCTAATGGTTAGTGTTAGGGTTAGGTTAAGGGTTAGGGTTAGGGTTAGGGTTAGAGTTAGCGTTAGGGTCAGGGTAAGGGTAAGGTTTAGGGTTAGCGTTAGGCTTAGGGTAAGGGTTAGGTTTAGGGGTTAGGGGTAGGGTTAGGTTTAGGATTAGGGTAAGGGTAGGTGTTAGGGTTAGGGTTAGGGTTCGGTTTAGATTTGGGGTTAAGTTTAGGGATTGTGTTAGGGCAAGGGTAAGGGTTACGGTTAGGGTTAGGGTTAGGGTTAGGATTATTGTTAGGTTTAGGGTAGGGTTAGGATTATGGTTAGGGTTAGGTTTAGGTTTAGGGTTAGGGTAAAAGTTAGGGTTAGCGTTAGGGTTAGGGTAAGGGTAAGTGTTAGGGTTAGGGTAAGGGTTAGGGTTAGGGCTAGGGTAAGTGTAGGGGTTAGGGTTAGGGTTAGGGTTAGGTTTGGGTTTAGGTTTGGGGTTAAGTTTAGGGATTGTGTTAGGGCAAGGGTAAGGGTTATGGTTAGGGTTAGGTTTAGGGTTAGGGTTAGGTTTAAGGTTAGAATTAGGTTAAGGGTAAGGGTTAGGGTTAGGTTTAAGGTGATGGTTAGGGTTATGGGTAGGGTTAGTGTAAGGGTAATGGTTAGGGTTTGGGTTAGGGTTAGGTTTAAGGTTAGCGTTAGGGTTAGGGTTAGAGTTACGGTAAGTTTAAGTCTTAGGGTTAGGGTTAGGGTTAGGGTAAGGGTAAGGGTTATGGTTAGGTTTAGGGTTAGGGTTAAAGTTAGGGTTAGGTTTAGGGTTAGTGTTAGGGTAAGTTTAAGTCTTAGGGTCAGGGTTAGGGTTAGGGTTAGGTTTAGGGTACGGGTAAGGTTTAGGGTTAGAGTTAGGGTAAGATTAAAATTTAGGGTTAGGGTTAGGGTTAGGGTAAAGGTTAGGGTTTGGGTTAGGGTTAGGATTAGGGTAAGGGGAAGTGTAAGGTTTAGGGTTAGGGTTAGGGTTTGGGAAAGGGTAAGGGTTAGGTTTAGGGTTAGGTTTAGGGTAAGGATTAGGGTTAGGGTTAGTGTAAGCATAAGGGTTAGGGTTAGGGTTAGTGCAAGGGTAAGGGTTAGGATTAGGGTTAGGGTTAGAGTTAGGGTTAGGGTTAGGTTTAGGGTTAGGGTTACGGCTAGGGTAAGGGTTAGGGTTAGAGTTAGGGTTACGGTTAGCATTAATGTTAGGGTTAGGGTTAGGGTTAGGTAAAGGGTAAGGGTTAGGGTTAGGGTTAGTGTTAGGGTAAGGATAAGGGTTAGGTTTAGGTTTAGGGTAAGGGTTAGGGTTAGCTTTAGGGTTAGGGTTAGCATTAAGGTTACGGTTAGGGTTAGCGTAAGGGTAAGGGTTAGGGTTAGGGTTAGGGTAAGGTTAAGGTTTAGGGTTAGGGTTAGGGTAAGGGTTGGGGTAAGGATTAGTGTTAGGGTTAGGGTTAGGGTTAGGTTTAGCGTTAGGGTAAGGCTAAGGGTTCTTGTTAGGGTTAGGTTTTGGGTTAGGGTTAGGGTAAGGGTTAGAGTTAGTTTTAGTGTTAGGGTGAGGTTTAGGGTTAGGTTTAGTGTAAGGGTTAGGGTTAGGGTTAGGCTTAGGGGTAGGTTTGGGGTTGGGGTTAGGGTAAGGGTTAGGGTTAGGGTAGAGGTTACGGTTAGGGTTAGTGTTAGGGTTAGGGTAAGTGTAAGGGTTAGTGCTAGGTTTAGGGTTAGGGTTAGGGTAAGGGTATGGGTGAGGGTTAGGGTTAGCGTTAGGGTTAGGGTAAGTGTAAGTGTTAGGGTTAGGGTAAGGGTTAGGGTTAGGGTTAGGGTAAGTGTAGGGGTTAGGGTTAGGGTTAGGTTTAGGGTTAAGTTTAGGGTTAGGGTTAGGGTAAGGGTAAGGGTTAGGGTTAGGGTTGGGGGTTAGGGTTAGGGGTGTTTTAGCGTTAGGGTAAGGGTAAGGTTTAGGGTTATGGGTTAGGGTTAGGGTTAGGGTTAGGGTAAGGGTTAGGGTTAGGTTTAGGGTAAGGGTAAGGTTTAGGGTTAGGGTTAGGTTTAGGTTTGGGTTTAGGGTTAGTGTAAGAGTAAGGGTTAGAGTTAGGGTTAGGGTAAGGGTAAGGGTTAGGTTTAGGGTTAAGGTTAGGATAAGGGTAAGGGTTAGGTTTAGGGTTAGGGTTAAGGTTAGGGTTAGTGTTAGTGTTAGGTTTAGGTTTAGGTTTAGGCTAAGGGTAAGGGTTAGGGTTAGGGTTAGAGTTAGGGTTAAGGTTTTGGTTAGGGTTTGGGTTATGCTAAGGTTTAGGGTTAGGTTTAGTGTAATGTTTAGGGTTAGGGTAGGGTTAGAGTTAGGGTTAGGGTTAGGGTAAGGGTAAAGGTTAGGGTTAGGGTTAGTGTTAGGGTAAGGTTAGGGTTAGGGTTATTGTGAGGGTTAGGGTGAGGGTTAAGGTTAGGGTTAGAATTAGGGTAAAAGTTAGGGTTAGGGTTAGGGTTAGCGTAAGGGTAAGTGTTAGGGTTAGGTTAGGGTTAGGTTTAGGGTTAGGGTAAGGATTAGGGTTAGGGTTAGAGTTAGGGTTAGGGTAAGGGTTAGGGTTAGGGTTAGGGTAAATTTAGGGTTAGGGTTATGGTTAGGGTAAGGTTTAGTGTTAGGGTTAGGGTTAGGGTTAGGGTTAGGTTCAGGTTTAGGGTTAGGGTTAGGGTTAGGTTAAAGGTTAGGGTTAGGGTTAGTGTTAGGTTTAGGGTTAAGTTTAGGGTTAGGGTTAGAGTTAGCTTAGGTTTGGGGTTAGGGTTAGGGTAAGAGTAAGGGTTGGGTTTAGGGTTAGGGTTAGAGTAAGGTTTAGGGTTAGGGTTAGGGTTAGGGTAAGGTTAAGGGTTAGGTTTAAGGTTAGGGTTAGGGTTAGGGTTAGGGTTAGGGTAAGGATTAGTGTTAGGGTAAGTGTTAGGGTTAGGGTTAGGGTTAGGTTAAGTGTTAAGGTTAGGGTAAGGGTAAGGGTTAGAGTTTGGTTTAGGGTTGGGGTTATGGTTAGGGTAAGCGTAAGGGTTAGGGTTAGCTGTAGGGTTAGGGTAAGTGTTTGGGTTAGGGTTAGGGTTAGCGTGAGCATTAGGGTTAGGGTTAGGGTTAGGGGTTAGGGTTAGCGTTAGGCTTAGGGTAAGGCTTAGAGTTAGGGTTAGGGTTAGGGTAAGCGTTAGGGTTAGGATTAGGATTAATGGTTAAGGTTAGTGTTAGGGTTAGGATAAGGGTTAGGGTTAGGTTTAGGGTTAGGGTAAGGGTTAGGGTAAGAGTTAGGGTAAGGCTAACTGTTACAGTTAGGTTTAGGGTAAGGGTTAGGATTAGGGTTAGCGTTAGGGTAAGATTAAGGGTTAAAGTTAGGGTTAGGGTTAGGTTTAGGTTTAGGAGTTAAGGTAAGGGTTAGGGTTAGTGTAAGGGTAAGGGTTAGGTTTAAGGGTCAAAGTTAGGATAAAGCTAAGGGTTAGGGTTAGGGTTAGGTTTAGGTTTAGGGTTAGGGTTAGGGTTTGGGTAAGGTTTAGTGTTATGGTTAGGGTTAGGGTTAGGTTTAGGGTTAGGGTTAGGGTAAAGGTATGGATTAGGGTTAGGGTTCGGTTCAGGGTTAGGGTTAGGGTTAGGGTTAGGGTTAGGGTATGGGTTAGGGTTAGAGTTAGTGTTAGGTTTATGGTTAAGGTTAGGGTTAGGTTAGGTTTGGGGTTAGGGGTAGGGTAAGAGTAAGGGTTAGGGTTAGGGTTAGGGTAAGGGTTAGGGTTAGGGTTAGGGATAGGTTTAGGTTTGGGTTTAGGGTTATGGTAAGGGTAAGGGTTGGGGTTAGGGTTAGGTTTAGGGTTAGGGTAAGGGTTAGGGTTAAGGTTAGGGTTATGGGTAGGTTAAGGCTTAGGTAAGGATTAGTGTTAGGGTAAGGGTTAGGGTTAGGGTTAGGGTTAAGTTAAGGGTTAGGGTTAGGGTAAGAGTAAGGGTTAGGGTTAGAGTGAGCGTTAGGTTATGGTTTAGGGTTAGGGGTTATTGTTAGGTTTAGGGTTAGGGTAAGGGTTAGGGTTAGGGTTAGGGTAAGGGTAAGGGTTAGGTTAGAGTTAGGGTTAGGGTAAGACTAAGTGTTAGAGTTAGGGTTAGTGTTAGGATAAGGGTTAGGGTTAGGTTTAGGGTTAGGGTTAGGGTGAGAGTTAGGGTTAGGGTTAGGGTTAGGGGTTAGGATTAGTGTTAGAGTTAGTGTAAGGGTTAGGGTTAGGGTTAGGGTAAGGCTAAGGGTTAGAGTTAGGCTTAGGTTAAGCGCTAGGGTTAGGGTTAGGGTTAGGTTAAGCCTAAGGGTTAGAGTTAGGGTTAGGGATAGGGTTAGGGATAGGGGTTAGGGTTAGGGTTAGGGTAGGGTAAGGGTAAGGTTTAGGTTTAGGGTTAAGGTTAGGGTAAGGGTAAGGGTTAGGGTTAGGGTTAGGGTTAGTGTTAGGTTTAGGGTTAGGGTTAGGGTTTGGGTTAGGGTAAGGGTAAGGGTTAGGCTTAGGCTTAGGCTTAGGCTTAGGCTTAAGGTTAGGTTTAGGGTTAGGGTTAGGCTAAGCGTTAGGGTTAGGTTAAGGGTTAGGTTAGGGTTAGGTTTAGGGTTAGATGTAGGGTTAGGGTAAGGATAAGGGTTAGGGTTAGGGTTAGGGTTAGGGTAAGGGTTAGGGTTAGGGGTAAGGGTTAGGGTTAGCGGTTAGGTTTAGGGTAAGGTTTAGGTTTAGGGATAGGGTTAGGGTTAGGGTTAGGGTAAGGGTAAGGGTTAGGGTTAGGGTTACGGTTAGGGTAAGGGTAAGGGTAAGGGGAAGTGTTAGGGTTAGGGTTAGGGTAAGTATTAGTGTTAGGGTTAGGGTTAGGCTTAGGGTTAGGGTTAGGGTAAGTTTAAGGCTTAGGATTATGGTTAGGGTTACGTTTAGGGCACGGGTAAAGTTAAGGTTTAGGGTTAGTGTTAGGGTTATGTTTAGGGTTAGGGTAAGGATAAGGTTTAGGGTTAGGGTTAGGGTAAGGGTAAGGGTTAGGGTTAGGTTTAGGGTTAGGGTTAGAGGTAGGGTTAGGCTTAGGTTAAGGGTAAGGGTTAGGTTTAGTGTTAGGGTAACAGTTAGGGTTAGGGTTAGGGTAAAAGTAGGGTTAGGGTTAGGGTTAGGGTTAGGTTTATTGTAAAGTTTAGGGTTAGGTTTAGGGTAAGGGTAAGGGTTGGGGTTAGGGTGAGGGTTAGGGGTTAGTGTTAGGGTTAGGGTTAGGTTTATGGTTAGGGTAAGGGTAAGGTTTAGGGTTAGGTTTATGGTTAGGGGTAAGGGTTAGGGTTAGAGTTAGGGTAAGGTTTAGGGTTAGGTTTAGGGTAAGGGTAAGGTTTAGGGTTAGGGTTAGGGTTAGGGTAAGAGTAAGGGTTAGGGTTAGGGTTAGGGTTAAGGTTAGGTTTAGGGTTAGGGTTAGAGTAAGGGTTAGGGTTAGGGTTATGGTTAGGGTTAGGGTAAGGATAAGGGTTAGGTTTAGGGTTAGGGTAAGGGTTAGGTTTAGCGTTAGGGCTAAGGTTAGCATTAAGGTTAGGGTTAGGGTAAGGTTAAGGGTTAGGTTTAGGGTTACGGTTAGGGTAAGGGTAAGGGTTAGGGTTAGGGTTAGGGTTAGGTTTAGGGTAAGGATTAGTGTTAGGGTTAGGGTTAGGCTTAGGGTTATGTTTAGGGTAAGTTTAAGGCTTAGGGTTATGGTTAGGGTTAGGTTTAGGGCACAGGTAAGGTTAAGGGTTAGGGTTAGTGTTATGGTTAGGTTTAGGGTTAGGGTAAGGATAAGGTTTCGGGTTAGGGTTAGGGTTAGGGTAAGGGTTGGGGTTAGGGTTAGGGTTAGGGTTAGGGTTAGGGTTAGAGGTAGGGTTAGGGTAAAAGTAAGGGTTAGGGTTGGTGTTAGGGTAAGGTTTAGGGTTAGTGGTTACGGTTAGGGTTAGGGTAAGCGTTAGGGTTAGGGTTAGGGTAAAAGTAGGGTTAGGGTTAGGGTAAGGTTTAGGGTTAGTGGTTAGGGTTAGGGTTAGGGAAAGGGTTAGGGTTTGGCTTAGGGTTAGGTTTAGGGTAAAATAGGGTTAGGGTTAGGGTCACGGTTAGGTTTGGGGTTAGGGTTATGGTAAGGGTAAGGTTTAGTGTTAGGGTTAGGTTTAGGGTTAGGGTTAGGGTTAGGTTTAGGTTTGAGGTTAAGTTTAGGGTTAGGGTTAGCATAAGTGTAAGGGTTAGGGTTAGGTTTAGGGTCAAGGGTAAGTGGTAGGGTTAGGGTTAGTGTTAAGTTTAGGTTTAATGTTAGGGTTAGGGTAAGGGTAAGTGTTAGGGTTAGGGTTAGGGTTAGGGTTACGGTAAAGGTTAGGTTTCGGGTTAGGGAAAGTTTAAGGGTTAGGGTTAGGGTTTAGGGTTAGGGTTTGGGTAAGGATTAGGGTTAGGGTTACTCTTAGGTTTAGGGTTAAGGTTAGGGTTAGGGTAAGGGTTAGAGTTAGGGTCAGGGGTTAGGGTTAGGGTTAGGGTTAGTTTTAGGGTTAGGGTAAGGTTTAGGGTTAGGTATAGGGTTAGGTTTGGGGTTAGGGTTAGGGTAAGAGTAAGGGTTAGAGTTAGGGTAAGGATTAGGGTAAGGGTTAGGGTTAGAGTCACAGTTAGGTTTGGGGTTAGGGTTAGGGTAAGGGTAAGGTTTAGTTTTAGGGTTAGGGTTAGGTTTAGGGTTAGGGTTAGGGTAAGGTTAAGGGTTGGGTTAAGTTTAGGGTTAGGGTTAGGTGCAGTTAGGGTAAGGATTATGGTTAGTGTAATGGTTAGGGTTATGGTTAGGGTTAGGTTAAGGGTTAGGGTTAGGGTAAGGGTAAGGGTTAGAGTTAGGTTTAGGGTTGGGGTTATGGTTAGGGTTAGGGTTACGGTTAGGGTAAGGGTAAGGGTTAGGGTTAGGGTTAGGGTAAGGGTAAGTGTTAGGGTTAGGGTTAGGGTTAGGGTGAGCATTAGGGATAGGGTTAGGGTTAGAGGTTAGGGTTAGGGTTAGGTTTAGGGTAAGGGTTACGGTTAGGGTTAGGGTAATGGTTGGGTTAGGGTTAGGGTAAGGCTAAGTGTTAGAGTTAGGGTTAGGCTTAGGGTAAGGGTTAGGGTTAGGGTTAAGGTTAGGGCAAGCATTAGGGTTAGGGTTAGGGTTAGGGTTAGTGTTAGGGTTAGGTTTAAGGTTAGATTTAGGGTAAGTGTAACCGTTAGGGTTAGGGTTAGGTTTAAAGTAAAGCTTAGGGTTAAGGTTAGGTTTAGGGTAAGGGTAAGCATAAGGGTTAGGGTTAGGGTTAGGGTTAGGTTTAAGGTTAGGGTTAGAGCTGGGGGTTTGGGTTAGGGTTAGGGTTAGTTTTAGGGTTAGGGTAAGGGTAAGTTTTAGGGTTAGAGGTTAGGGTTAGGGGTTAGGTTTAGGGTTAGGCTTAGGGTAAGGGTTAGGGTTAGGTTTAGGCTAAGGGTAAGGTTTAGGGTTAGGGTTAGTGTTAGGGTTAGGTTTGGGGTTAGGGTTAGGGTAAGAGTAAGGTTTAGGTTTAGGGTTAGGGTTACAGTTAGGTTTAGGGTTAGGGTTAGGGTTAGGGTTAGGTTAGGGTTAGGGTTAAGGTAAGGGTGAGGGGTACGGTAAGGGTAAGGGTTATGGTTAGGGTTAGTGTTAGGATTAGGTTTAAGGTTAGGGTTAGGGTAAGGGTAAGGGTTAAGGTTAGCGTTAAGGTTAGGGTTAGGGTTAGGGTTAGGGTAAGGATAAGGATTAGGTTTTGGGTTAGGGTTAGGTTTAAGGTTAGGGTTAGGGTAAGGGTAAGGGTTAGGGTTAGGTTTAGGGTTAGGGTAAATTTTAGGGTTAGGGTAAGGTTAAGGGTTAGAGTTAGGGTTAGGATTAGGGTTAGGTTTAGGGTTAGGGTTAGGGTAAGGATACGGTTATGATTATGGTTAGGGTTAGGGTTAAAGTTATTGTTAGGGTTTGGGTTAGGGTTAGGTTTAGGGTATGGGTAAGGTTTAGGGTTAGGTTTATGATTAGGGTTAGGTTTAGGGTTAGGGTTATGGTAAGGGTAGGGTTTAGGGTTAGGGTTAGGGTTAGGGTAAATATTAGGGGTAGGGTAAAGGTTAGGGTTATGGTAAGGGTAAGGGTAAGGTTTAGGGTTAGGGTTAGGGTTAGGGTTAGGGAAAGGGTAAGTGTTAGGGTTAGGGTTAGGGTTAGGGTTAGGGTAAGGATTGAGATTAGGGTTAGTGTAAGCGTAAGGGTTGGGTTACGGTTAGGGTAAGGGCAAGGGTTATGATTAGGGTTAGGGTTAGGGTTAGGGTTAGGGTAAGGGTTAGGGTTAGGGTTAGGTTTAGTGTTATTATTAGGGTTAGGGTTATGTTTAGGTTTACGGTTAGGGTTAGGGTTAGGGTTAAAGTTCGGTTTAGGGTTAAGTTTAGAGTTTGGTTTAGGGCAAGGGTAAGGTTAGGGTTAGGGTAAGTGTTAGGGGTTAGTGTTAGCGTTAGGTTTAGGTTTGTGGTTAGGGTAAGGGTAAGGTTTACGGTTAGGTTTAGGGTTAGGGTAAGGGTTAGGGTTAGGTTTAGGGTAAGGGTAAGGTTTAGGTTTAGGGTTAGGGTTAGCTTTGAGTTAGGGTTAGGGTAAGAGTAGGGGTTAGGTTTAGGGTTAGGGTTAGGGTAAGGGTAAGGGTTAGGGTTAGGGTTAGGGCTAGGGTTAAGGTTAGGTTTAGGGTTAGGGTTAGAGTAAGGGTTAGGGTTAGGGTAAGGTTTAGGCTTAGGGTTAGGGTTAGGGTTAGCCTTAAGGTTAGGGTTAGGTTTAGGTTTAGGGGTAGGGAAAGGGTAAGGTTTAGGGTTAGTGTTATGGTTTGGTTAGGGTAAGTATAAGGGTTAGGTTTAGGTTTAGGGTAAGAGTTAGGTTTAGCGTTAGGGCTAATGTTAGCATTAAGGTTAGGGTTAGGGTTAGGGTAAGTGTAAGGGTTAGGGTTAGGGTTACGGTTAGGGTAACGGTTAGGGTTAGGGTGAGGGTTAGGGTTAGGGTTAGGGTAAGGATTAGTGTTAGGGTTAAGGTTAGGCTTAGGGTTAGGGTTAGGGTAAGTTTAAGGCTTAAGGTTATGGTTAGGGTTAGGTTTAGGGCACGGGGAAGGTTAAGGGTTAGGGTTAGTGTTAGGGTTAGGTTTAGGGTTAGGGTAAGGATAAGGTTTAGGGTTAGGGTTAGGGTTAGGGAAAGGGTAATTGTTAGGGTTAGGGTTAGGGTTAGGATTAGGATAAGCGTTAGGGTTAGGGTTAGGGTAACGGTAAGTTTAAGGGTTAGGGTTAGGGTAAGGGTTAGGGTTAGGTTTAGGGTTAGTGTTAGGTTTGGTGTTAGGGTTAGGGTAAGAGCAAGTGTTAGGGTTAGGGTGAGTGATCGGATTAGGGTTAGGGTTACAGTTACGTTTAGGTTTAGGGTTATGGTTAGGTTTAGGGTTAGGGTTAAGTTTAGGGTGAGGGTTACGGTAAGGGTAAGGGTTAGGGTTAGGGTTAGGGTTAGGATTAGTTTTAAGGTTAGGGTTAGGGTAAGGGTAAGAGTTATGGTTATGGTTAAGGTTAGGGTTAGGTTTATGGTTAGGGTTAGGTAAGTGTAATGATTAGGGTTTGGGTTAGGGTTAGGTTTAAGGTTAGGGTTAGGGTAAGGGAAAGTGTTAGGGTTAGCTTTAGGGTTAGGTAAAGGTTAGGGTAATGGTTTGGGTTAGGGTAAGTGTAAGGGTTAGGGTTAGGGTTAGGGTTAGGTTTAGTGTTAGGGTTAATGTAAGGGAATGGTTATGGTTATGGTTATGGTTAGAGTTAGGGTTAGAGTTAGGCTAAGGGTTAGGTTTAGGGTGAGGTAAAGGGTTAGGGTTAGGTTTGGGTTAGGGTTAAGGTAAGGGTGAGGGGTACGGTAAGGGTAAGGGTTATGGTTAGGGTTAGTGTTAGGATTAGGTTTAAGGTTAGGGTTAGGGTAAGGGTAAGGGTTAGGGTTAGCGTTAAGGTTAGGGTTAGGGTTAGGGTTAGGGTAAGGATAAGGATTAGGTTTTGGGTTAGGGTTAGGTTTAAGGTTAGGGTTAGGGTAAGGGTAAGGGTTAGTGTTAGGTTTAGGGTTAGGGTAAATTTTAGGGTTAGGGTAAGGGTAAGGGTTAGAGTTAGGGTTAGGATTAGGGTTAGGTTTAGGGTTAGGGTTAGGGTAAGGATACGGTTATGATTATGGTTAGGGTTAGGGTTAAAGTTATTGTTAGGGTTTGGGTTAGGGTTAGGTTTAGGGTATGGGTAAGGTTTAGGTTAGGTTTATGATTAGGGTTAGGTTTAGGGTTAGGGTTAGGGTAAGGGTAGGGTTTAGGGTTAGGGTTAGGGTTAGGGTAAATATTAGGGGTAGGGTAAAGGTTAGGGTTATGGTAAGGGTAAGGGTAAGGTTTAGGGTTAGGGTTAGGGTTAGGGTTAGGGAAAGGGTAAGTGTTAGGGTTAGGGTTAGGGTTAGGGTTAGGGTAAGGATTGAGATTAGGGTTAGTGTAAGCGTAAGGGTTGGGTTACGGTTAGGGTAAGGGCAAGGGTTATGATTAGGGTTAGGGTTAGGGTTAGGGTTAGGGTAGGGGTTAGGGTTAGTGTTAGGTTTAGTGTTATTATTAGGGTTAGGGTTATGTTTAGGTTTACGGTTAGGGTTAGGGTTAGGGTTAATGTTCGGTTTAGGGTTAAGTTTAGAGTTTGGTTTAGGGTAAGGGTAAGGCTTAGGGTTAGGGTGAGTGTTAGGGGTTAGTGTTAGCGTTAGGTTTAGGTTTGTGGTTAGGGTAAGGGTAAGGTTTACGGTTAGGTTTAGGGTTAGGGTAAGGGTTAGGGTTAGGTTTAGGGTAAGGGTAAGGTTTAGGTTTAGGGTTAGGGTTAGCTTTGAGTTAGGGTTAGGGTAAGAGTAGGGGTTAGGTTTAGGGTTAGGGTTAGGGTAAGGGTAAGGGTTAGGGTTAGGGTTAGGGCTAGGGTTAAGGTTAGGTTTAGGGTTAGGGTTAGAGTAAGGGTTAGATTTAGGTTTAGGGTTAGGTTTAGGGGTTAGGTTTAGGTTTAGGGTTAGGTATAGGGTTAGGATTAAGGTTAGGGTAAGGGTTAGGGTAAGGGTAAGGGTTAGGTTTAGGGTTAGGGTTAGTGTTAGGGTTAGAGTAAGGATTGGTTTTCGGGTTGGGGTAAGGTTTAGATTTAGGGTTAGGGTTAGGGTTAGGGTTAGGGTAAGTTTTAGGGTTAGGGTTAGGTTTAGGGTTAAGGTTAGGGTTAGGGTTAGGGTTAGGGTTAGCATTAATTTTAGGGTTAGGGTAATTGTAAGGGTTACGTTTAGGATTAGGGTTAGGGTTAGGGTAAGGATTAGGTTTCGGGTTAGGGTTAGGGTTAGAATTAAGGTTAGGGTTAGGGTTAGGGTAAGGGTAAGGGTTAGAGTAAGGGTAAGGGTTAGATTTAGGGTTAGGGTTAGGGTTAGGGATTAGAGTTATGGTTAGGTTTAGGGTTAGGTATAGGGTTAGCATTAAGGTTAGGGTTAGGGTTAGGGTAAGGGTAATGGTTAGGTTTAGGGTTAGGTTTAGGGTTAGAGTTAGAATAAGGATTGGGATTCGGGTTGGGAAAGGGTTAGATTTAGGGTTAGGGTTAGGGTTAGGGATAGGGTAAGTGTTAGGGTTAGGGTTAGGTTTAGGGTTAAGGTTAGGGTTAGGGTTAGGGTTAGGGTAAGGGTAAGGTCTAGGGTTAGGGTTAGGGTTAGGGTTAGGTTTAGGGTAAGGGTAAGGGTTAGGATTAGGGTGATATTTAGGGTTAGGTTTAGGGTTAGGGTTAGGGTAAGGGTTAGGTTTAGGGTTAGGTTTAGGGTTAGGGTTAGGGCTAGGTTTAGGTTTGGGGTTAGGGTTAGGGTAAGGGTAAGGGTTATGGTCAGGGGTAGGTTTAGCATTAAGGTTAGGGTTAGCGTTAGGGTAAGGGTAAGGGTTAGAATTAGGGTTAGGGTAGGGTAGGTAAGGGTTAAGGTTAGGGTTTGGGTTAGGGTTAGGGTAAGGGTTAGGGTTAGGGTTAGGGTTAGGGTAGGGCCAAGGGTTAGGGTTAGGGTTAGGGTTGGGTTTAGATTAAGTGTTAGGGTTAGGGTTAGGGTTGGGTTTAGGTTTACGGTTACGGTTAGGGTAAGGGTAATGGTTAGGGTTAGGTTTAGGTTCAGGGTTAGGGTTAGGGTAAGGGTTAGGGTTAGGGTTAGTGTTAGGTTTAGGGTTAAGGTTAGGGTTAGGGTTAGGTAAGGGTAAGGTTTAGGGTTAGGGTTAGGATTAGGTTTAGGGTAAGGGTAAGGTTTAGGGTTAGGGTTAGTGTTCGGTTTGGGGTGAGGGTGAGGGTAAGAGTAAGGGTTAGGATTAGGGTTAGGGTTAGGGATAGTGTAAGGGTAAGGGTTAGGGTTAGGGGTTTGGGTTAGGGTTAGGGTTAGGTTTAGGGTTATGGTTAGTGTAAGGGTAAGGATGAGGGTTAGGGTTAGTATTAGGTTTAGGTTTAGGGTTAAGGTAAGTGGTAGGGAAAGAGTTAGGTTTAGGGTTAGGGTAAGGTTTAGGTTTAGGATTAGGGTTAGGGTAAGGGTAAGGGTTAGGATTAGGGTTAGCCTTAAGTTTAGGGTTAGGGTAAGGTTAATGGTTAGGGTCAGGGGTAGGTTTAGCGTTAAGGTTAGGGGGAGGGTTAGGGTTAGGGTTTAGGTTATCGTTAGGGTTAGGGTTAGGGTAGGGGTAAGGGTTAGGTTTAGTGTTAGGGTTAGGGAAAGGGTAAGGGTAAGGGTTAGGGTTAGGGTTAGGGTTAGGGTTAAGGTTCGGGTTAGATTTAGGGTTAGGGTAAGGGTTAGGGGTAGGGTTAGGGTTAGGTTTAGGGTTAGGGTAGCGTAAGGCTAAGGGTTAGGGTTAGGGTTAGGGTAAGGCTAAGGGTTTGAGTTAGGGATAGTGTAAGGGTTACGTTAAGGGTTAGGGTTAGGGATAGGGTTAGGTTTAGGGTTACGGTTAGAGTAATGGGAATGGTTAGGGTTAGGTTTAGGTTCAGGTTTAGGGTTAGGGTATGGGTTAGGGTTAGGGTTAGTGTTAGGTTTAGGGTTAAGTTTAGGGTTAGGGTTGGGGTAAGGGTAAGGTTTAGGGTTAGGTTTAGGGTTAAGGTTAGGGTTAGGGTAAGGGTAAGGTTTAGGGTTAGGGTTAGGGTTAGGGTTAGGGATAGGTTAAGGTAAGGGTAAGGGTTTGGGTTAGGGTTAAGTTTCGGGTTAAGATTAGGGTTAGGGTTAGGGTAAGCGTAAGGGTAAGGGTTAGGGTTAGGGTTAGGGTTAGTGGTTAGGGTTAGGGTTAGGGTAAGGGTTAGGGTTAGTGTTAGGTTAAGGGTAAGGTTTAGGGTTAGGGTTAGGGTGAGGGTAATCGTAAAGGTTAGTGTTAGGGTTAGTGTTAGGTTTATTGTTAGGATTAGGGTAAGGGTAAGGGTTAGGGTATGGGTTAGGGTTAATGTTAGGGTTAGGGTTAGGGTTTAGGTTAGCGTTAGGGTTAGGGTTAGGGTAGGGGTAAGGGTTAGGTTTAGGGTTAGGGTTAGGGAAAGCGTAAGGGTTCGAGTAAGGGTTAGTGTTAGGGTAAGGATTATTGTTAGGGTTAGGGTTAGGGTAAGGTTTAGGGTTAGTGTTAGGGTTAGGGTTAGCATTAAGGTTAGGGTTAGGGTTAGGGTATGGGTAAGGGTTAGTGTTAGGGTTAGGGTTAGGGTTAGGTTTAGGCTTAGGGTTAGGGTAAGGGTAAGGGTTAGGATTAGGGTTAGCGTTAGGGTTAGGGTTAAGGTTAGGGTTAGGTTTAGGGTTAGGATTAGAGTTAGGGTAAGGGTTAGGGTTAGGGTTAGTGTTAGGGTTACGCCTAGGTTTAGGGATAGGGTTTGGGTAAGGGTAAGGGTTAAGGTTAGGGTTAGGGTTAAGGTTAGGTTTAGGGTTAGGGAAAGGGTAAGGGTTATGGTAAGGGTTAGGGTTGGGGTTAGTGTTAGGGTATGGATTAGGGATAGGGTGAGGGTTAGGGTAAGGGTTAGGGTTAGGGTTAGCATTAAGTTTAAGGTTAGGCTAAGGGTAAGGGTAAGGGTTAGTGTTAGGGTTAGGTTTAGGGTTAGGTTGAGGATTAGGGTTAGGGGTAGGGTTAGCATTAAGGTAGGGTTAGGGTGAGGGTTAGCATTAAGGTTAGGGTTAGGGTGAGGGTTAGCATTAAGGTTAGGGTTAGGGTTAGGTTAAGTGTACGGGTTATGTTTAGGGTTAGTGTTAGGATTAGGGGTTAGGGTTAGGTTTAGGGATAGGGTTAGAGTTAGTGTTAGGGTAATGGCAATGGTAAGGTTTATGTTTAGGGTTAGGTTTAGGGGTTAGGGATAGGGTTATTGTTAGGATAAGGGTTAGGGTTAGGGTTAGGATAAGGGTAAGGTTTAGGGTTAGGGTTGAGGTTAGGGTAAGGGTAAGGGTTAGGTTTGGGTTAGTCTTATGTTTAGGGTTAGGGTTAGGGTAAGGGTAAGGTTTAGGATTAAGGTTATGGTTAGGGTAAGGGTTAGAGTAAGGGTAAGGGTTAGGGTTAGGGTTCGGGTTAGGTTTAGAATTAGGTTGAGGGTTAGGTTTAGGGTTAGGGTTAGGGTAAGGGTAAGGGTTAGGGTTAGGGTTAGGGTTAGGGTTAGGGTTAGGGTAAGTTAGGGTAAGGTTAAGGGTTAGGATTAGGGTTAGGGTTAGGGTTAATGTTACGGTTAGGGTTAGGGTTAAGGTTAGGGTAGGGGTAAGGGTTAGGGGTAGAGTTAGTGTTTTGGTTAGGGAAAATGTAAGGGTTAGGGTTAGGGTTAGAGTTAGGGTAGAGATTAGGGTTAGGGTTAGTTTTAGGCTAAGGGTTAGGGTTTGGGTTAGGGTAAGTGTTAGCATTAAGGTTTGGTTTTGGGTTAGGGTAAGGTTAAGGGTTAGGGTTAGCCTCAGGGTTACGTTAAGGGTAAGGGTTAGAGTTAGGTTTAGCGTTAGGGTAAAGGTAAGAGTAAGGGTTAGTGTTAGGGTTAGTGTTAGGGTTAGGGTTAAGGTTATGGTTAGGGTTAGGGTTCGGGTAAGGGTTAGGGTTAGGTTTAGGGTTAGGTGTTAGGGTTAGGGTTAGGGTAAGGGTAAGGTATAGGGTTAGTGTTAGGGTTAGGGGTTAGGGTTAGGGTTAGGGTTAGGGGTTAGGATTTGGGTTATGCTTAGGGTTAGGGTAAGTATTAGGGTTAGGTTTGGGTTAGCATGAAGTTTAGGGTTAGGGTTAGGTTAAGGTTAAGGGTTATGTGTAGGGTTAGGGTTAGGGTAAGTGTTAGGGTTAGGCTTAGGGTTAGCATTAAGGTTAGGGTTAGGGTTAGGGGAAGGGGAAGGGTTAGGTTTAGGGTTAGGGTTAGGGTTAGGGTTACGGTTAAGGTTAGGGTTAGGGTTATGTGTTTGCGTTAGGGTTAGGGTTTGGGTTAGGTTTAGGGTAAGGGTTAGGGTTAGGGTTAGGGTTAGGGTAAGGGTAGGGCTTATTGTTAAGGTTTGGGTTAGAGTTAGGTTAAGGGTAGGTTTAGGGTTAACGGTAGGGTTGGGTATAGGGTTATGGTAAGGGTAAGGGTTAGAGTTAACGTTAGGGTTAGGGTTAGGGTTAGGGTTAGTGTAAGGGTTAGGGTTAGGGTTAGGTTTAGGGTTAGGGTTAGGGTAAGGGTAAGGTTAAGGGTTAGGGTTAGGGTTAGGGGTTAGGGCTAGGTTTAGGGTTAATATAAGGGTAAGGGTTAAGTTTAGGGTAAGGGTAAGGTTTAGGGTTAGGGTTAGGGTGAGGGGAATGGGAAGGGTTAGGGTTAGGGTTAGGTTTACTTTTAGTTGTAGGGTTAGGGTAAGGGTAAGGTTTAGGGTTAGGTTTAGGGTTAGGTTTACGTTTAGGGTTATGGTTAGGGTTAGGGTACGGGTAAGGGTTAGGGTTACGGTAATGGATAGGATTAGTGTTAGGGATAGGGTTAGGGTAAGGGTTAGGGTTAGGGTCAGGGTTAGGGTTAGCGTTAGGGTTGGGGTTAAGGTTAGGTTTAGGGTGAGGGTAAGGATAGTGTTGGGTTTAGGGTTAGGGTTAGGGTGAGGGTAAGGGGAAGGGTTGGGTATAGGGTTAGGGTTAGGGTAAGGATTAGGGTTAGGTTTAGTGTTAGGGTAAGGGTTAGGGCTAGGGTTAGTGTTAGGGTTAGGGTTAGGGTTAGGGTTAGGGTAACGGTTAGGATTAGGTTTATGGTAGGGTTAGTTTTAGGTTTGGGGTTAGGGTTAGGGTAAGGGTAAGGGTTAGGATTAGGGTTAGGGTTGCTTTGGGGTTAGGCTTAGGGTAAGGGTTAGGGTTAGGGTTAATGTTAGGGTTAGGGTTAGATTAGGGTAAGGGTAAGGGTTAGGGTTAGGGTTAGGGTTAGGGTTAGGGTTAGAGTTAGGGTTATGTTTAGGTTTAGGGTTAGGTTTAGGGTAAGGTTAAGGGTTAGGGTTAGGGTTAGGGTAAGGTTTAGGGTTAGGGTTAGGGTAAGGGTTAGGGTTAGGGTTAGGGTTAATGTTAGGGTTAGGGTTAGGGTTAGGGTGGGGGTAAGAGTTATGGTTAGGGTTAGTGTTAGGTTTAGGGGAAGGGTAAGGGTTAGAGTTAGGGTTAGGGTAAGGATTAGGGTTAGCTTTAGTGTTAGGGTAAGAGTTAGGGCTAGGGTTAGGGTTAGGGTTAGGGTAGGTTTAGGGTTAGGGTAATGGTAAGTGTTAGGATTAGGTTTAGTGTTACGTTTATGGTTAAGTTTAGGGTTAGATTTAGGGTAATGGTAAGGGTTAAGTTTAGGGTTAGGGTTAGGTGTTGGGATTAGGGTTAGGGTTAGGGTAAGGGTAAGGTTTAGTGTTAGGTTTAGGGTTAGGGGTTAGGGTTGGGTTCGGGTTCAGTTAGGGTTATGGTTAGGGTTAGGGTTAGCGTTAGGGTTAGGGTTAGGGTAAGTTTTAGGGTAGGGTTAGTGTTAGGTTTGGGGTTAGGGTTAGGGTAAGGGTAAGAGTTAGGATTAGGGTTAGGGTTGCTTTTGGGTTAGGATTAGGGTAAGGGTTAGGGTTAGGGTTAATGTTAGGGTTAGGGTTAGGTTTAGGGTAAGGGTAAGGGTAAGAGTAAGGGTTAGGTTAATGTTAGGGTTAGGGTTAGGCTTAGGGTTAGGGTAAGGGTTAGGGTTAGGGTTAGGGTTAGTGTAAGGGTTAGGGTTAGGGTTAGGGTTAGGTTTAGAGTTAGGGTTAGGGTTAGGTTTAGGGTTAGGGTTAGGTTAAGGGTAAGGTTAAAGGTTAGGGTTAGGGTTAGGGGTTATGGTTAGGGTTAGGGTTAATATAAGGGTAAGGGTTAAGTTTAGGGTAAGGGTAAGGTTTAGGATTAGGGTTAGGGTGAGGGTAATGGTAAGGGTTAGGGTTAGGGTTAGGTTTACTTTTAGTTTTAGGGTTAGGGTAAGGGTAAGGTTTAGGGATAGTTTTAGGGTTAGGTTTACGTTTAGGGTTATTGTTAGGGTTAGGGTACGGGTAAGGGTTAGGATTACGGTAAGGATAGGATTAGTGTTAGGGATAGGGTTAGGGTAAGGTTTAGGGTTAGGGTCAGGTTTAGGGTTAGCGTTAGGGTTGGGGTTGAGGTTAGGTTTAGGGTGAGGGTAAGGATAAGGGTTGGGTTTAGGGTTAGGGTTAGGGTGAGGGTAAGGGGAAGGGTTGTGTATAGGGTTAGGGTTAGGGTAAGGGTTAGGGTTAGGGTTAGGTTTAGGGTAAGGGTAAGGGTAAGTTTTAGGGTAGGGTTAGTGTTAGGTTTGGGGTTAGGGTAAGGGTAAGGGTTAGGATTAGGGTTAGGGTTGCTTTGGGGTTTGGATTAGGGTAAGGGTTTGGGTTAGGGTTAATGTTAGGTTTAGGGTTAGGTTTAGGGTTAGGGTAAGGGTAAGGGTAAGGGTAAGGGTTAGGTTAATGTTAGGGTTAGGGTTAGGGTTAGGGTTAGGGTTAGGCTAAGAGGTACGGTTAGGGTTAGGGTTAGGGTAAGGGTTAGTGTTAGGGTTAGCATTAAGGTTAGGGTTAGGGTAAGGGTAAGGTTTAGGGTTAGGTTTAAGGTTAGGGTAAGGGTAAGGGTTAGGTGAGGGTAAGTGTTAGGCTTTGGATTAGTGTTAGGGTTAGGGTAAGGGAAAGTGTTAGGGTTAGAGTTAGGGTTAGGGTAAGGTTTAGGGTTAGGGTTAGGGTTAGGGTAAGGGTAAGGATTAGGGTTTCGGTTAGGGTTAAGTTTGGGGTAAGGGTTAGAGTAAGGGAAGGGGTTAGGCTTAGAGTTAGGGTTAGTTTTAGGGTTAGGGTTAGGGTTAGGGTTAGGTTAAGGGTAAGGGTTAGGATTAAGGTTAGGGTTAGGGTTAGGGTTAAGGTAAGGATTAGGGTTAGGGTAATTGTTAGGGTTAGGGTTAGGGGTAGGGTTAGGTTTATTGTTAGGGTTAGATTAAGGATAAGGGTTAGGGTTAAGTTTACGGTTGGGTTTCAGGTTAGAGTTAGGGTTAGGATTAAGGTAAGGGTAAGGGTTAGGGTTAGGTTTAGGGTTGGGTTTAAGTTTAGAGTTACGGTTAGGATAAGGTTAAGGGTGAGGGTTAGGTTTAGGGTTAGTGTAAGGGTTAGGGTTAGGGTTAGGTTGAGTGTTAGGGTTAGGGTTAGGATTAGGAGTTAGGGTTAGGGTAATTTTAGGGTAAGGGTTAGGGTTAGGGTAAGGGTTAGGGTTAGGGTTAGGTTTAGGGTAAGTGTAAGGGTTAGATTTAGGGTTAGACTTAGGGTTAGGGTTAGGGGTTAGGGTTAGGGTTAGGTTTAGGATTAGGATAAGTGTTAGGGTTAGTGTTAGATTTAGATAAGTGTAAGTGTTAGGGTTAGGGTTAGGTTTAGGGTTAGTCTTAGGTTTAGGGTTAGGGTTACGGAAAGGGTAAGGGTTAGGGTTAGGGTTAGGGTTAGGGTAAGGTTTAGGGTTAGTCTTAGGGTTATGGTAAAGTGTAGGGTTAGGTTTAGCATTAAGGTTAGGGTTAGGGTTAGGGTAATGGTAAGGGTTGGGGTTAGGGTTAGGGTTAGGGTAAGGGTAAGGGTTAGTGTTAGGGTTAGGATTAGGGTTAGGTTTAGGTTTAGGGTTAGGGTATGGGCAAGGTTTAGGTATAGGGTTAGGTTTAGGGTTAGGGTAAGGGTTAGGGTTAGGTAGGGTAATGGTAAGGTTTAAGGTTAGGGTTAGGGTTAGGGTTAGGGTAAGGTTTAGGGTTAGGGTTAGGGTAAGGGCAAGGTTAAGGTATAGGGTTAGGGTAAGGGTTAGGGTTAGGGTTAGGGTTTAGGGTTAGGGCTAGGGTTAGAGCTAGGGTTAGGGTAAGGGTAAGGATTAGGGTTAGGGTTAGAGTTAGGGTTAAGGTCAGGGTAAGGGTTAGGGTTAGGTTTAGGGTTGGGTTTAAGGTTAGAGTTAGGGTTAGGATAATAGTAAAGGTGAGGGTTAGGGTTAGGGTTAGTGTAAGGGTTATGTTTATGGTTAGGGTTAGGGTGAGTGCTAGGGTTAGGGTTAGGGTGAGGTGTTATGGTTAGGGTTATGGTTAGGGTAAGGGTTAGGGTTAGGTTTAGGGTAAGGGTAAGGGTTAGGGTTAGGGTTAGGGTTAGGTTTAGGGTAAGGGTAAGGGTTAGGGTTATGTTTAGGGTTAGGGTTAGGGTTAGGGGTTAGGGTTAGTGTTAGGTTAGGGTTAGGGTTAGAGTTCGGGTTAGGCTTAGGGTTAGGGTTAGGTTTAGATAAGTTTAAGTGTTAGGGTTAGGGTTACGGTTCGGGTTAGGGTTAGTCTTAGCGTTAGGGTTCGAGTTAGGGTTAGGGTTACGGTAAAGGTAAGGGTTAGGGTTAGTGTTAGGGTAAGGTTTAGGGATAGTGTTAGGGTTAGGGTAAGGGTTAGGGTTAGGGTTAGGGTTAGCATGAATGTTAGGGTTAGGGTTAGGGTAAGGGTAAGGTTTGGGGTTAAGGTTAGGGTTAGGGTAAGGGTAAGGGTTAGGGTTAGGCTTAGGGTTAGTTTTAGGGTTAGGGTTAGGGTAAGGGCAAGGTTTAGGGTTAGGGTGAGGGATAGGGTTAGGTTTAGGCGTTAGGGTTCGGGTTAGAGTTAGGGTTAGGGTAAGGTTTAGGGTCAGGGTTACGTTAAGGTTAGGTTTATGGTAAGGGTATGGGTTAGGGTTAGGGTTAGGGTTAGGGGTAAGGGTTAGGGTTAAGTTTATTGTTAGGGTAAGGGTAAGATTAAGGGTTAGGGTTAGGAGTTAGGGTTTGGATGAGGGTAAGGATTAGGGTTAAGGTTAAGGTAAGGGGTTAGTGTTAGGGTAAGGGTAAGGGTTAGTATTAAGGTTAGGTGTTAGGGTTAGGGTTAGGATTAGGGTTAGTTTTAGGTTTAGGGTTAAGGTAAGTTTAAGTGTTATGGTTAGGTTTAGGGTTAGGGTTAGGGATAGGGTAAGGGTTAGGTTAGGTTTAGGGTAAGGGTAAGGTTTAGGGTTAGGTTTAGGGGTAGGTTTAATGTAAGGGTAAGGGTTAGGGTTAGGGTTAGGGTAAGGGTTAGAGTTAGGGTTAGGGTTAATGTTAGGTTTATGGTTTGGTTAAGGGTTAGGGTTAGGGTTAGGGTTAGGGTAAGTTTTAGGGTTAGTCTTAGTGTTAGGGTAAGGGTTAGGGTTAGAGTTAGCATTAAGGTTAGGGTTAGGGTTAGGGTTAGGGTAAGGGTAAGGGTTGGGGTTAGGGTTAGGGTTAGGGTAAAGGTAAGGGTGAGTGTTAGTGTTAGGGTTAGGGCTGGGTTAGGGTAAGGTTTAGGGTTAGGGTTAGGCGTAGGGTTAGGGTTAGGTTTAGGGTAAGGGTAAGGGTTAGGGTTGGGTTACGGTTAGGGATAGAGTTAGGGTAAGGGTAAGGTTTAGGGTTAAGCTTAGTGTTAGGGTAAGGGTTAGGGTTAGGGTAAGGTTTAGGGTTAGGGTAAGGGTTAGGTTTAGGGTAAGGGTAAGAGTTAGGGTTAGGTTTAGGGTTGGGGTTAAAGTTAGGGTTAGGGTTAGGGTTAGGGTTAGGGTTAGGGGTTAGGGTTCGGGTTAGGGTTAGGGGAAGGGTTAGTTTAAGGGTTAGGGTTAGGGTTAGGTTTATGGTAAGGGTATGGGTAAGGGTTAGGTTTAGGGTTAGTGGGAAGGGTTAGGGTTAGGTTAAGTGTTAGTGTTAGTGTTAGGTTTAGATAAGGGTAGGTGTTAGGGTTAGGTTTAGGGTTAGGGTTAGGGATAGGGTTAGGGAAAGGGTTAGGGTTAGGGAAGGGTAAGGGTTAGGTTAGGTTTAGGGTAAGGGTAATGTTTAGGGTTAGGTTTAGGGGTAGGGTTTGGGTAAGGGTAAGGGTTAGGGTTAGGGTTAGGGTTAGGGCTAGGTTTATGGTTAGGGTTAGGGTAAGTGTAAGGGTTAGGGTTAGGTTTAGGTTTTGCGTTTAGGTAAGGGTTAGGGTAAGGGTAAGGGTTAGGGTTAGGGTTGGGGTTACGGTTACGTTTAGGTTTACGGATAGGGTTAGGGTTAGAGTTAGGGTAAGGGTAAGCGTAAGTGTTAGGGTTAGGGTTAGGGTTAGGGTTAGGATGGGGGTAAGGGATAGGGTTAGGGTTAGGGTTAGGGTTAAGGTTAGGTTTAGTGTTAGGGTTAGGGTTAGTGTAAGGTAAGTGTTAGGGTTATGGTTACGGTTAAGGTTAGAGTTAGGGTTAGGGTTAGGGTAAGGGTTAGGGTTAGGGTAAGGGTTAGGTTTAGGGTTAGGGTTCGGGTTAGGTTTCGGTTTAGGGTTAGGGTAAGGGTTAGGGTTAGGGTTAGCATTAAGGTTAGGTTTAGGGTTAGGGTAAGGGTAAGGGTTAAGGTTAGGGTTAAGGTTAGGGTTAGGGGTTAGGTTTAGGGTTAGGGTTACGGATAGGTTTAGGATTAGGGTTAGGGTAAGGGTTAGAATTAGGGGTTAGCTTTAGGGTTAGGGTTAGGATTAGGGTAAGTTTAGGGTTAGGGTTAGGTTTACGGTTATGGTAATTGTTAGGGTTTTATTAGGTTTAGGTTTACGGTTAGGGTTAGGGTAAGGGTAAGGGTTAGGGTTAGGGTTAGGGTTAGGGTTAGGGTTAGGTTTAGGGTTAGTTTTAGGGATAGGGTAAGGGTTAGGGTTAGGGTTAGGGTTAGGGTAAGGGTTATGGTTAGGGTTATGGTAAGAGAAAGGGATAGGTTTAGGTTAGGGTTAGGGTTAGGGTAAGTTTTAGGGTTAGGGTTAGCGTTAGGGTTAGGGTAAGGGTTAGGGTTAGGTTTAGGGTTAGTTTTAGGGATAGGGTAAGGGTTAGGGTTAGGATTAGGGTTAGGGTAAGGGTTATGGTTAGGGTTATGGTAAGAGAAAGGGATAGGTTTAGGTTAGGGTTAGGGTTAGGGTAAGTTTAGGGTTAGGGTTAGCTTTAGGGTTAGGGTAATTGTTAGGGTTAGGATTAGGTTTTGGTTTACGGTTAGGGTTAGGGTAAGGGTAAGGTTTAGGGTTAGAGGTAGAGTGAGGTGTTAGGTTTAGAGTTAGGGTTAGGGTTAGGGTAAGTTTTAGGTTTAGGGTTAGCGTTAGGGTTAGGGTAAGGGTTAGGGATAGGGTTAGGGTTAGTTTTAGTGTTAGGGTAAGGTTTAGGGTTAGGGTTAGCGTTAGGGTTAGGGTAAGGTTTATGTTTAGGGTTAGTTTTAGGTTTAATTTTAGGTTTAGGTTAAGGGTAAGGGAAAGGGATAGGGTTAGGGTTAGGTTTAGGGTTAGGGTAAGGGTTAGGGTTAGGTTTAGGGTAACGATAAGTTTTAGGGTTAGAGTTAGGTTTAGGGTTAGGGTTAAGGTTAGTGTTCGGGTAAGGTTTAGGGTTAGGGTTAGAGTTAGGGTTAAGGTAAGGGTAAGGGTTAGGGTTAGGTTTAGGGTTGGATTTAAGGTTAGAGTTAGGGTTAGGATAATGGTAAAGGTGAGGGTTAGGGTTAGGGTTAGTGTAAGGGTTATGGTTATGGTTAGGGTTAGGGTGAGTGTTAGGGTTAGGGTTAGGGTAAGGGTAAGGGTTAGGGTTTGGGTTAGGGTTAGAGTTAGGGTAAGGGTAAGCGTTAGGGTTAAGTTTAGGGTTAGGATTAAGTTTAGGGTTAGGGTAATGTTTAGGGTTAGGGTAAGGTTTAGGGTTAGGGTTAGGTTTAGGGTTAGGTTTAGGGTAAGGGTAAGAGTTACAGTTAGGTTTAGGGTTGGGGTTAAGTTTATTGTTAGGTTTAGGGTAAGGGCAAGGTTTAGGTTTAGGATTAAGTTTAGGGGAAGGGTAAGGGTTAGAGTTAGGGTGAGTGTTAGGGTTTGGGTTCGGAGTTTGGGTTCGGGTTAGAGTTAGGGTTAGGGTAAGGTTTAGGGTCAGGGTTAGGGTTAGGGTTTGGTTTATGGTAAGGGTATGGGTTAGGGTTAGGGTTAGGGGTAAGTGTTAGGATGAGTGTAAGGCTTAGGGTTAAGTTTAAGATTAGGGGTTAGTGTTAGGGTAAGGGTGAGGGTTAGGATTAGGGTTAGGGGTTAGTGTAAGTGTTAGGATTAGGGTTAGTTTTAGGTTTAGGGTTAAGGTAAGTGTAAGAGTTAGGGTTACGTTTAGAGTTAGGGTTAGGGATAGGGTAAGGGTTAGGTTAGGTTTAGGGTAAGGGTAAGGTATAGGGTTAGGTGTAGGGGTAGGTTTAATGTAAGGGTAAGGCTTAGGATTAGGGTTAGGGTAAGGGTTAGGGTTAGGGTTAGGGTTAATGTTAGGTTTAGGTTTAGGGTTAGGGTAAGGGTTAGGGTTAGGGTTATGGTTAGCATTAAGGTTAGGGTTAGGGTTAGGGTAAGGGTAAGGGTTAGGGTTAGGGTTAAGATTAGGGTTAGGGGATAGGGTTAGGTTTAGGATTACTGTTGGGTTTAGTGTTAGGGTTAGGTTTAGCCTTATGGTTAGGGTAAGGGTTAGGTTTAGGGTTAGGGTTAGCATTGAGGTAATGTTTAGGGGTAGGTTAAGGGTAAGGGTTAGGGTTAGGGATAACGTTAGGGTTAGGGGTTAGGGTTAGGTTTAGGTTTAGGGTTAGGGTTAGCATTGAGGTAAGGGTTAGGGTTAGGGTTAGGGTTAGGGTTAGGGTTAAGGTTAGGGTTAGGGTTAGGGTAAGGGTTTGGTTTAGGGTTAGGGTTAGCATTGAGGTAATGGTTAGGGTTAGGGTAAGGGTAAGGGTTAGGGTTAGGGTTAAGGTTAGGATTAGGGGTTAGGTTTAGGGTTTGGGTTACGGTTAGGTTTAGGGTTAGGGTTAGGGTAAGGGTAAGGGTTAGGTTTAGGTTTAGGGTTAGGATTAGGTTTATTATTAAGGTTAGGGTAAGGGTAAGGGTTAGGTTTAGAGTTAGAGTTAGGGTAAGGTTTAGGGTTAGGGTTAGGGTTAGGGTAAGGGTAAGGGTTAGGGTTAGGTTTAGGGTTAGGGGTTTGTTTTAGGGTTAGGGTTAGGGTTAGGGTAAGTTTTAGGGTTAGGGTTAGCGTTAGGGTTAGGGTAAGGGTTAGGGTTAGGGTTAGGGTTAGTGTTAGGGTTTGGGTAAGGGTTAGGGTTAGGGTTAGGGTTAGGGTAAGTGTTATGGTTAGGGTTATGGTAAGAGAAAGGGATAGGATTAGGTTAGGGTTAGGGTTAAGGTTAGTTTGTGGGTAAGGTTTAGGGTAAGGGTTATGTTTAGGGTTAGGGTTAGGGTTTAGGGTTAGGGTTAGGGTTAGATCCAGGGTTAGGGTAAGGGTAAGGTTTAGTGTTAGGGTTAGAGTTAGAGTTAACGTAAGGGTAAGGGTTAGGGTTAGGGTTAGGGTTAGGGTTAGGTTTACGGTAAGAGTTAGGGTTAGGTTTAGGGTAAAGGTAAAGTGTAGGGTAGGTTTAGGTTAAGAGTTAGGGTTAGGGAAAGGGTTAGGGGTAGGTTTAGGGTTGAGTTTAGTGTTAAGGTTAGGGTAAGGTTAAGGGTTAGGTTTAGGGTTAGGTTTAGGGTTAGGGTTTGGGTTAGGCTTATGGGAAAGGGTTAAGGTAAGGTTTAGGTTTAGGTTAGGGTTAGATTTAGTTTTAGGTTTAGGGTAAGGGTAAGGGTAAGGGTAAGGGATAGGTTAGGGTTAGCATTAATGTTAGGGTTAGGGTTAGGGTAAGGGTAAGGTTTGGGGTTAAAGTTAGGGTTAGGGTAAGGGTAAGGGATAGGGTTAGGGTTAGGTTTAGGGTTAGGGTTAGGGTAAGGGCAAGGTTTAGGGTTAGGGTTAGAGTTAGGGTTAGGGTAACGAGTAGGGTTAGGGTAAGGGTAAGGTTTAAGGTTACGTTTATGGTTAGGGTTAGGGTTAGGGAAAGGGTAAGGTTTAGGGTTAGGAATAGGGTTAGGGTAAGGATTAGGGTTAGGGTTAGGGTTAGGGTAAGGGTTAGGGTTAGGGTTAGGGTTAGCATTAAGTTTAGGGTTAGGGTTAGGGTAAGGGAAAGGGTTAGGGATAGGTTTAGGGTTAGGGTTAGGGTAAGGGCAAGGTTTAGGGTTAGGGTTAGGGTAAGGGTAAGGGTTAGGGTTAGGGTTAGGTTTAGGGTTAGGGTTAGGGTTAGGGTAAGGTTTAGGGTTAGGGATAGGGTTAGTGTTAGGTTTAGGTTTAGGGTTAGGGTTAGGGTAAGGGTAAGGGTTAGGGATAGGGTTAGGGTTAGGGTTAGAGTTAGGGTAAGGGTAAGCGTTAGGGTTAAGTTTAGGGTTAGGATTAAGTTTAGGGTTAGGGTAAGGTTTAGGGTTAGGGTTAGGTTTAGGGTAAGGGTAAGAGTTACGGTTAGGTTTATGGTTGTTGTTAAGTTTATTGTTAGGTTTAGGGTAAGGGTAAGGGTTAGGTTTAGGATTATGGTTAGGGGAAGGGTAAGGGTTAGAGTTAGGGTGAGGTTAGGGTTAGGGTTAGGGGTTGGGGTTCGGGTTAGAGATAGGGTTAGGGTAAGGTTTAGGGTCAGGGTTAGGGTTAGGGTTTGTTTTATGGTAAGGGTATGGGTTAGGGTTAGGGTTAGGGTTAGGGGTAAGGGTTAGGATGAGTGTAAGGATTAGGGTTAAGGTTAAGGTTAGGGGTTAGTGTTAGGGTAAGGGTAAGGGTTAGGATTAGGGTTAGGGATTAGGGTAAGTGTTAGGATTAGTGTTAGTTTTAGGTTTAGGGTTAAGGTAAGTGTAAGTGTTAGGGTTAGGGTTAGGGATAGGGTAAGGGTTAGGTTAGGTTTAGGGTTAGGGTAAGGTTTAGGGTTAGGGTAAGGGTTAGGGTTAGGGTTATGGTTAGCATTAAGGTTAGGGTTAGGGTTAGGGTAAGGGTAAGGGTTACGGTTCGAGTTAAGGTTAGGGTTAGGGGATAGGGTTAGGGTTAGGGTTACGGTTAGGTTTAGTGTTAGGGTTAGGTTTAGGGTTATGGTTAGGGTAAGGGTTAGGTTTAGGGTAAGGGTTAGCATTGAAGGAAGGGTTAGGGTTAGGTTAAGGGTAAGGGTTAGGGTTAGGGTTAAGGTTAGGGTTAGGGGTTAGGGTTAGGGGTTGGGTTACGGTTAGGTTTAGGGTTAGGGTTAGGGTAAGGGTAGGGGTTAGGTTTAGGGTTAGGGTTAGGATTAGGTTTATGGTTAAGGTTAGGGTAACGGTAAGGGTTAGGGTTAGAGTTAGAGTTAGGGTAAAATTTAGGGTTAGGGTTAGGGTTAGGGTTAGCGTAAGGGTAAGGGTTAGGGTTAGGTTTAGGGTTAGGGGTTAGTTTTAGTGTTAGGGTTAGGGTTAGGGTACGTTTTAGGGTTATGGTTAGCGTTAGGGTTAGGGTAAGGGTTAGGGTTAGGGTTAGGGTTAGGTTTAGGGTAAGGATAAAGTTTAGGGTTAGGGTTAGGATTATGGTTAGGGTTAGGGTAAGGGTAAGGGTTAGGGTTAGGTTTAGGGTTAGGGTTTAGGGTTAAGGCTAGGGTTAGAGGTAGGGTTAGGGTAAGGGTAAGGTTTAGGGTTAGGGTTAGAGTTAGGGTTAAGTAAGGGTAAGGGTTAGGGTTAGGTTTAGGGTTGGGTTTAAGGTTAGAGTTAGGGTTAGATTAATGGTAAAGGTGAGGGTTAGGGTTAGGGTTAGTGTAAGGGTTATGGTTATGGTTAGGGTTACGGTGAGTGTTAGGGTTAGGGTTAGGGTGAGGTGTTAGGGTTAGTGTTATGGTTAGGGTAAGGGTTAGGGTTAGGGTAAGGGTAAGGGTTAGGGTTATGTTTAGGGTTAGGGTTAGTGTAAGGGGTTAGGGTTAGGGTTAGGTTTAGGGTTATGGTAAGGGTTAGGGTTAGTGTTAGGGTTAGATAAGGGTAAGTGTTAGGGTTAGGGTTAGGGTTACGGTTAGGGTTACTCTTAGGGTTAGGGTTAGGTTTAGGGTTAGGGTAAGGTTTAGGAATAGACTTTGGGTTAGGGTAAGGGTTAGGGTTAGGGTTAGGGTTAGCATTAATGTTAGGGTTAGTGTTAGGGTAAGGTTAAGGTTTGGGGTTAAGGTTAGTGTTAGGGCAAGGGTAAGGGTTAGGGTTAGGGTTAGGGTTAGGGTTAGGGTAAGGGCAAGGTTTAGGGTTAGGGTTAGGGTTAGGGTTAGGGTAAGGATTAGGTTTAGGGTAAGGGTAAGGTTTAAGGTTAGGTTTATGGTTAGGGTTAGGGTTAGGGAAAGGATAAGGGTTAGGGTTAGTATTAGGGTTAGGGTAAGGATTAGGTTTAGGGTTAGGGTTAGGGTAAGGGTTAGGGTTAGGTTTAGGGTTAGCATTAAGTTTAGGGATAGGGTAAGGGAAAGGGTTAGGGTTACGTTTAGGGTTAGGGTTAGGGTAAGGGCAAGGTTTAGGGTTAGGATTAAAGTTAGGGTTAGGGTAAGGGTTAGGGTTAGGGTTAGGTTTAGGGTTAGGGTTAGGGTTAGGGTAAGGTTTAGTGTTAGGGATAGGGTTAGTATTAGGGTTTGGTTTAGGGTTAGGGTAAGGTTTAGGAATAGACTTTGGGTTAGCGTAAGGGTTAGGGTTAGGGTTAGGGTTAGCATTAATGTTAGGGTTAGGGTTATGGTAAGGGTAAGGTTTGGGGTTAAGGTTAGGGTTAGGGTAAGGGTAAGGGTTAGGGTTAGGGTTAGGGTTAGGTTTAGGGTTAGGGTTAGGGTAAGGGCAAGGTTTAGGTTTAGGGTTAGGGTTAGGATTAGGGTAAGGATTAGGGTTAGGGTAAGGGTAAGGTTTAAGGTTAGGTTTATGGTTAGGGTTAGGGTTAGGGAAAGGGTAAGGGTTAGGGTTAGTATTAGGGTTAGGGTAAGGATTAGGTTTAGGGTTAGGGTTAGGGTAAGGGTTAGGGTTAGGGTTAGGGTTAGCATTAAGTTTAGGGTTAAGGTTAGGGTAAGGGAAAGGGTTAGGGTTACATTTAGGGTTAGGGTTAGGGTAAGGGCAAGGTTTAGGGTTAGGATTAAGGTTAGGGTTAGGGTAAGGGTTAGGGTTAGGGTTAGGTTTAGGGTTAGGGTTAGGGTTAGGGTAAGGATTAGTATTCGGGATAGGGTTAGTATTAGGGTTAGGTTTAGGGTTAGGTTTAGGGTAAGGGTAAGGGTTAGGGTTAGGGTAAGGGTTAGGGTTAGAGTTGGAGTAAGGGTAAGGGTTAGGGTTAAGTTTAGGGTTAGGATTAAGTTTAGGGTTAGGGTAATGTTTAGGGTTAGGTTAAGGGTTAGGGTTAGGGTTAGGGTTAGGGTTAGGTTTAGGGTAAGGGTAAGAGTTACGGTTAGGTTTAGGGTTGGGGTTAAGTTTATTGTTAGGGTTAGTGTAAGGGTAAGGGTTAGGTTTAGGATTAGGGTTATGGGAAGGGTAAGGGTTAGGGTTAGGGTTAATGTTAGGTTTAGGTGGAGGGTTAGGGTAAGGGTTAGGGTTAGGGTTATGGTTAGCATTAAGGTTAGGGTTAGGGTTAGGTAAGGGTAAGGTTTAGGGTTAGGGTTAAGGTTAGGGTTAGGGGATAGGGTTAGGGTTACGATTACGGTTAGGTTTAGTGTTAGGGTTAGGTTTAGAGTTATGGTTAGGGTAAGGGTTAGGTTTAGGGTTAGGGTTAGCATTGAGGTAAGGGTTAGGGTTAGGGTAAGGGTAAGGGTTAGGGTTAAGGTTAGGGTTAGGGGTTAGGGTTAGGGTTTGGGTTACGGTTAGGTTTAGGGTTAGGGTTAGGGTAAGGGTAAGGGTTAGGTTTAGGGTTAGGGTTAGGATTAGGTTTAGGGTTAAGGTTAGGGTAAGGGTAAGGATTAGGGTTAGAGTAAGACTTAGGCTAAGGTTTAGGGTTAGGGTTAGGGTTAGGGTAAGGGTAAGGGTTAGGGTTAGGTTTAGGGTTAGGGGTTAGTTTTAGGGTTAGGGTTAGGGTTAGGGTAAGTTTTAGGGTTAGGGTTAGCGTTAGGGTTAGGGTAAGGGTTAGGGTTAGGGTTAGGGTTAGGGTTAGTGTTAGGGTTAGGGTAAGGGTTAGGGTTAGGGTTAGGGTTAGGGTAAGGGTTATGGTTAGGGTTATGGTAAGAGAAAGTGATAGGGTTAGGTTAGGGTTAGGGTTAAGTTTAGTTTGTGGATAAGGTTTAGGGTAAGGGTTAGGTTTAGGGTTAGGGTTAGGGTTTAGGGTTACGGTTAGGGTTAGATCTAGGGTTAGGGTAAGGGTAAGGTTTTGTGTTAGGGTTAGAGATAGAGTTAAGGTAATGGTAAGGGTTAGGGTTAGGGTTAGGGTTAGGTTTACAGTAAGGGTTAGGGTTAGGTTTAGGGTAAGGGTAAGGTTTAGGGTTAGGTTTAGGTTAAGAGTTAGGGTTAGGGTAAGGGTTAGGGTTAGGTTTAGGGTTGGGTTTAGTGTTAAGGTTAGGGTAAGGTTAAGGGTTAGGTTTAGGGTTAGGTTTAGGGTTAGGGTTAGGGTTATGGTAAGGGTCAGGGTAAGGTTTAGGTTTAGGGTTAGGGTTAGGTTTAGTTTTAGGTTTAGTGTAAGGGTAAGGGTTAGGGATAGGGTTAGGGTTAGGTTTAGGGTTAGGGTAAGGGTTAGGGTTAGGTTTAGTTTAAGGATAAGGTTTAGGGTTAGAGTTAGGTTTAGGGTTAGGGTAAAGGTAAGGGTTAGGGTTAGGGTTAGGGTTAGGGTTAGGGTTAGGTTTATGTTTAGGGTTAGGGTAAGGGTAAGGGTTAGTGTTAGGGTTATGGTAAGAGAAAGGGATAGGGTTTGGTTAGGGTTAGGATTAAGGTTAGTGTTAGGGTAAGGTTTAGGGTTAGGTTTAGCGTTAGGGTTAGGGTAAGTTTTGGGGTTAGGTTTAGGGTAAGGGTTAGGGTTAGGTTTAGGGTAAGGATAAAGTTTAGGGTTAGGGTTAGGGTTAGGGTTATGGTTAGGGTTAGGGTAAGGGTAAGGGTTAGGGTTAGGGTTAGGGTTAGGGTTTAGGGTTAAGGCTAGGGTTAGAGGTAGGGTTAGGGTAAGGGTAAGGTTTAGGGTTAGGGTTAGAGTTAGGGTTAAGGTTAGGGTAAGGGTTAGGGTTAGGTTTAGGGTTGGTTTTAAGGTTAGAGTTAGGGTTAGGATAACGGTAAAGGTGAGGGTTAGGGTTAGGGTTAGTGTAAGGGTTATGGTTATGGTTAGGTTTAGGGTGAGTGTTAGGGTTAGGGTTAGGGTGAGGTGTTAGTGTTAGGGTTATTGTTAAGGTAAGGGTTAGGGTTAGGTTTAGGGTAAGGGTTAGGGTTAGGGTAAGGGTAAGGGTTAGCGTTATGTTTAGGGTTAGGGTTAGTGTAAGGTGTTAGGGTTAGAGTTAGGTTTAGGGTTATGGTAAGGGTTAGGGTTAGTGTTAGGGTTAAATAAGGGTAAGTGTTAGGGTTATGGTTAAGGTTACGGTTAGGGTTACTCTTAGGGTTAGGGTTAGGTTTAGGGTTAGGGTAAGGTTTAGGGATAGTCTTAGGGTTAGGGTAAGGGTTAGGGTTAGGGTAAGGGTTAGCATTAATGTTAGGGTTAGGGTTGGGGTAAGGGTAAGGTTTGGGGTTAAGGTTAGTGTTAGGGTAAGGGTAAGGGTTAGGGTTAGGGTAAGGGCAAGGTTTAGGGTTAGGGTTAGCATTGAGGTAAGGGTTAGGGTTAGGGTAAGGGTAACGGTTAGGGTTACGGATAACGTTAGGGTTAGGGGTTAGGGTTAGGGTTAGGTTTAGGGTTAGGGTTAGCATTGAGGTAAGGGTTAGGGTTAGGGTTAGGGTTAGGGTTAAGGTTAGGGTTAGGGTTAGGGTAAGGGTTAGTTTTAGGGTTAGGGTTAGCCTTGAGGTAATGGTTAGGGTTAGGGTTAGGGTTAGGTTTAGGGTTAGGTTTAGGGTTAGGTTTAGGGTTAGGGTTAGGGTAAGGGTTAGGGTTAGGGTTAGCATTAAGGTTAGGATTAGGGTTAGGGTAAGGGTAAGAGTTAAGGTTAGGGTTAAGGTTAGGGTTAGGGGTTAGGTTTAGGGTTAGGGTTACGGATAGGATTTGGATTAAGGTTAGGGTAAGGGTTAGAATTAGGGGTTAGGTTTAGGGTTAGGGTTAGGGTTAGGGTAAGTTTAGGGTTAGGGTTAGCTTTAGGATTAGGGTAATTGTTAGGGTTAAGATTAGGTTTAGGTTTAGGGTTAGGGTAAGGGTAAGGGTTAGTGTTAGAGTTAGGGTTAGGGGTTAGGTTTAGAGTTAGGGTTAGGGTTAGGGTAAGTTTTAGGGTTAGGGTTAGCGTTAGGGTTAGGGTAAGGGTTAGGGTAAGGGTTAGGGTTAGTTTTAGGGATAGGGTAAGGTTTAGGGTTAGGGTTAGGGTTAGGGTTAGGGTAAGGGTTATGGTTAGGATTATTGTAAGAGAAAGGGATAGGTTTAGGTTAGGGTTAAGGTTAAGGTTAGTGTTAGGGTAAGGTTTAGGGTTAGGGTTAGCGTTAGGGTTAGGGTAAGGTTTAGGTTTAGGGTTAGGGTTAGGTTTAATTTTAGGTTTAGGGTAAGGGTAAGGGATAGGGATAGGGTTAGGGTTAGGATTAGGGTTAGGGTAAGGGTTAGGGTTAGGTTTAGGGTAAGGATAAGGTTTAGGGTTAGAGTTAGGTTTAGGGTTAGGGTAAAGGTAAGGGTTAGGGTTAGGGTTAGGGTTATGGAAAGGGTAAGGTAAGGGTTAGGGTTAGGTTTAGGGTAAGGATAAGGTTTAGGGTTAGGGTAAGGGTAAGGGTTGGGATTAGAGTTAGGGTTAGGGTAAGGGTAAGGGTTAGGGTTAGGGTTAGGTTTAGGGTTAGGTTTACGGTTAGGGTTAGGGTAAGGGTAAGGGTTAGAGTTAGGGTTAGTGTTAGGGTTAAGATTATGGTTAGGGTTAGGGTAAGGGTAAGGGTTATGGTTAGGGTTATGGTAAGAGAAAGAGATAGGGTTAGGTTAGGGTTAGGGTTAAGGTTAGTGTTAGGGTAAGGTTTAGGGTTAGGGTTAGAGTTAGGGTTAAGGGAAGGGTAAGGGTTAGGGTTAGGTTTAGGGTTGGATTTAAGGTTAAAGATAGGGTTAGGATATTGGTAAAGTGAGGGTTAGGGTTTGGGTTAGTGTAAGGGTTATGGTTATGGTTAGGGCTAGGGTGAGTGTTAGGGTTAGGGTTAGGGTGAGGTGTTATGGTTAGTGTTATGGTTAGGGTAAGGGTTAGGGTTAGGTTTAGGGTAAGGGTTAGGGTTAGGGTTAGGGTTAGGGTAAGGGTAAGGGTTAGGGTAATGTTTAGGGTTAGGGTTAGTGTAAGGGGTTAGAGTTATGGTTAGGTTTAGGGTTAGGGTAAGGGTTAGGGTTAGTGTTAGAGTTAGATAAGGGTAAGTGTTAGGGTTAGGGTTAGGGTTAGGGTTAGTCTTAGGGTTAGGGTTAGGGTTAGGTTTAGGATTAGGGTTACGGAAAATGTAAGGGTTAGGGTTAGTGTTAGGGTAAGGTTTAGGGATAGTCTTAGGGTTAGGGTAAGGGTTAGGGTTAGGGTTAGGGTTAGCATTAATGTTATGGTTAGGGTTAGGGTAAGGGTAAGGTTTGGGGTTAAGGTTACGGTTAGGGTAAGGGTAAGGGTTAGGGTTAGGGTTAGGGTTAGGGTTAGCCTAAGGGCAAGGTTTAGGTTTAGGGTTAGGGTTAGGGTTAGGGTAAGGAGTAGGGTTAGGGTAAGGGTAAGGTTTAAGGTTAGGTTGATGGTTAGGGTTAGGGTTAGGGAAAGGGTAAGGGTTAGGTTTAGGATTAGGGTTAGGGTAAGGATTAGGGTTAGGGTTAGTGTTAGGTTAAGGGTTAGGGTTAGGGTTAGGGTTAGCATTAAGTTTAGGGTTAGGGTTAGGGTAAGGGAAAGGGTTACGGTTAGGTTTAGGGTTAGGGTTAGGGTAATGGCAAGGTTTAGGGTTAGGGTTAGGGTAAGGGTTAGGGTAAGGGTTAGGGTTAGGGATAGCGTTAGTGTTAGGGTTAGGTTTAGGGTTAGGGTTAGGGTTAGTGTAAGTGTAAGGGTTAGGGTTTGGGTTAGGGTTAGAGTTAGGGTAAGGGTAAGCGTTAGAGTTAAGTTTAGGGTTAGCATTAAGTTTAGGGTTAGGGTAATGTTTAGGGTTAGGGTAAGTTTTAGGGTTAGGGTTAGGTTTAGGGTAAGGGTAAGAGTTACGGTTAGGTTTAGGGTTGGGGTTAAGTTTTTTGTTAGGTTTAGGGTAAGGGTAAGGTTTAGGTTTAGGATTAGGTTTAGGGTAAGGGTAAGGGTTAGAGTTAGGGTGAGTGTTAGGGTTTGGGTTCGGGGTTCGGGTTTGGGTTAGAGTTAGGGTTAGGGTAAGGTTTAGGGTCAGGGTTAGGGTTAGGGTTTGGTTTATGGTAAGGGTATGGGTTAGGGTTAGGGTTAGGGTTAGGGGTAAGGGTTAGGATGAGTGTAAGGCTTAGGGTTAAGTTTAAGATTAGGGGTTAGTGTTAGGGTAAGGGTAAGGGTTAGGATTAGGGTTAGGGGTTAGGATAAGTGTTAGGATTATGGTTAGGTTTAGGTTTAGGGTTAAGGTAAGTGTAAGTGTTAGGGTTACGTTTAGGGTTAGGGTTAAGGATAGGGTAAGTGTTAGGTTAGGTTTAGGGTAAGGGTAAGGTTTAGGGTTAGGTTTAGGAGTAGGTTTAATGTAAGGGTAAGGCTTAGGATTAGGGTTAGGGTAAGGGTTAGAGTTAGGGTTAGGGTTAATGTTAGGTTTAGGTTTAGGGTTAGGGTAAGGGGTAGGGTTAGGATTATGGTTAGCATTAAGGTTAGGTTTAGGGTTAGGGTAAGGGTAAGGGTTAGGGTTAGGGTTAAGATTAGTGTTAGGGGATAGGGTTAGGGTTAGGATTACGGTTGGGTTTAGTGTTAGGGTTAGGTTTAGGGTTAGGGTTAGGGTAAGGGTTAGGTTTAGGGTTAGGGTTAGCATTGAGGTAAGGGTTAGGGTTAGGGTAGGGGAAGGGTTAGGGTTAGGGATAACGTTAGGGTTAGGGGTTAGGGTTATGGTTAGGTTTAGGGTTAGGGTTAGCATTGAGGTAAGGGTTAGGGTTAGGGTAAGGGTAAGGGTTAGGGTTAGGGATAACGTTAGGGTTACGGGTTAGGGTTAGGGTTAGGTTTAGGGTTAGGTTTAGCATTGAGGTAAGGGTTAGAGTTAGGGTTAGGGTTAGGGTTAGGGTTAAGGTTAGGGTTAGGGTTAGGGTAAGGGTTAGGTTTAGGGTTAGGGCTAGCATTGAGGTAATGTTTAGGGTTAGGGTAAGGGTAAGGGTTAGGGTTAGGGTTAGGGTTAGGGGTTAGAGTTAGGGTTTGGGTTACGGTTAGGTTTAGGGTTAGGGTTAGGGTAAGGGTAAGGGTTAGGGTTAGTGTTAGGGTTAGGATTAGGTTTAGGGTTAAAGTTAGGGTAAGGGTAAGTGTTAGGGTTAGAGTTAGAGTTAGGTTAAGGTTTAGGGTTAGGGTTAGGGTTAGGGTTAGTGTAAGGGTAAGGGTTAGAGTTAGGTTTAGGTTTAGGGGTTAGTTTTAGGGTTAGGGTTAGGGTTAGGGTAAGTTTTAGGGTTAGGGTTAGCGTTAGGGTTAGGGTAAGGGTTAGGGTTAGGGTTAGGTTTAGTGTTAGGGTTAGGGTAAGGGTTAGGGTTAGGGTTAGGGTAAGGGTTATGGTTAGGGTTATGGTAAGAGAAAGGGATAGGATTAGGTTAGGGTTAGGATTAATGTTAGTTTGTGGGTAAGGTTTAGGGTAAGGGTTATGTTTAGGGTTAGGGTTAGGGTTTAGGGTTAGGGTTAGGTTTAGATCTAGGCTTAGGGTAAGGGTAAGGTTTAGTGTTAGGGTTAGATTTAGAGTAAACGTAAGAGTAAGGGTTAGGGTTAGGTTTAGGGTTAGGTTTACGGTAAGAGTTAGGGTTAGGTTTAGGGTAAGGGTAAGGTGTAGGGTTAGGTTTAGGTTAAGAGTTAGGGTTAGGGTAAGGGTTAGGGTTAGGTTTAGGGTTGAGTTTAGTGTTAAGGTTAGGGTAAGGTTAAGGGTTAGGTTTAGGGTTAGGTTTAAGTTTAGGGTTAGGGTTAGGGTTATGGTAAGGGTTAAGGTAAGGTTTAGGTTTAGGGTTAGGGTTAGATTTAGTTTTAGGTTTAGGGTAAGCGTAAGGGTAAGGGTTAGGGATAGGTTAGGGTAGCATTAATGTTAGGGTTAGGGCTAGGGTAAGGGTAAGGTTTGGGGTTAAAATTAGGATTAGGGTAAGGGTAAGGGTTAGGGTTAGGGTTAGGGTTAAGTTTATGGTTAGTGTTCAGGTAAGGGCAAGGTTTAGGGTTAGGGTTAGGGTTAGGGTTAGGGTAATGAGTAGGGTTAGGGTAAGGGTAAGGTTTAAGGTTAGGTTTATGGTTAGGGTTAGGGTTAGGGAAAGGGTAAGGGTTAGGGTTAGGATTAGGGTTAGGGTAAGGTTTAGGGTTAGGGTTAGGGTTAGGGTTAGGGTAAGGTTTAGAGTTACGGTTAGGGTTAGCATTAAGTTTAGGGTTAGGGTTAGGGTAAGGGAAAGGGTTAGGGTTAGGTTTAGGGTTAGGGTTAAGGTAAGGGCAAGTTTTAGTGTTAGGGTAAGGGTAAGGGTTAGGGTTAGGGTTAGGTTTAGGGTTAGGGTTAGGGTTAGGGTAAGGTTTAGGGTTAGGGATAGGGTTAGTGTTAGGGTTAGGTTTAGGGTTAGGGTTAGGGTAAGGGTAAGGGTTAGTGTTAGGGATAGGGTTAGTATTAGGGTTAGGTTTAGGGTTAGGTTTAGGGTAAGGGTAAGGGTTAGGGTTAGGGTTAGGGTTGGGGTTAAGTTTTGGGTTAGGGTAATGTTTAGGGTTAGGGTAAGGGTTAGGGTTAAGGTTAGGTTTAGGGTTAGGTTTAGGGTAAGGGTAAGAGTTACGGTTAGGTTTAGGGTTGGGGTTAAGTTTTTGTTAGGGTTAGTGTAAGGGTAAGGGTTAGATTTAGGATTAGGGTTAGGGGAAGGGTAAGGGTTAGAGTTAGGGTGAGGGTTAGGGTGAGGGTTAGGGGTTAGGGTTCGGGTTAGAATTAGGGTTAGGGTAAGTTTTAGGGTCAGGGTTAGGGTTAAGGTTAGGTTTATGGTAAGGGTATGGGTTAGGGTTAGGGTTAGGGTTAGGGGTAATTGTTAGGATGAGGGTAAGGATTAGGGTTAAGGTTAAGGTTAGGGGTTAGTGTTAGTGTAAGGGTAAGGGTTAGGATTAGGGTTAGGGGTTAGAGTAAGTGTTAGGATTAGGGTTAGTGTTAGGTTTAGGGTTAAGGTAAGTGTAAGTGTTAAGGTTACGTTTAGCGTTAGGGTTAGGGATATGGTAAGGGTTAGGTTAGGTTTAGGGTAAGGGTAAGGTTTAGGGTAAGGTTTAGGGGTAGGTTTAATGTAAGGGTAAGGCTTAGGATTAGGGTTAGGGTAAGGGTTAGGGCTAGGGTTAGGGTTAATGTTAGGTTTAGGTTTAGGGTTAGGGTAAGGGTTAGGGTTAGGGTTATGGTTAGCATTAAGGTTAGGGTTAGGGTTAGGGTAAGGGTAAGGGTTAGGTTTAGGGTTAAGTTTAGGGTTAGGGGATAGGGTTAGGGTTAGGGTTACGGTTAGGTTTAGTGTTAGGGTTAGGTTTAGGTTTAGGGTTAGGGTAAGAGTTAGGTTTAGGGTTAGGGTTAGCATTGAGGTAAGGGTTAGGGTTAGGGTAAGGGTAAGGGTTAGGGTTAGGGTTAAGGTTAGGGTTAGGGGTAAGGGTTAGGGTTTGGGTTACGGTTACGTTTAGGGTTAGGGTTAGGGTAAGGGTAAGGTTTAGGTTTAGGGTTAGGGTTAGGATTAGGTTTAGGGTTAAGGTTAGGGTAAGGGTAAGGGTTAGGGTTAGAGTTAGAGTTAGGGTAAGGTTTAGGGTTAGTGTTAGGGTTAGGGTAAGGGTAAGGGTTATGTTTAGGTTTAGGGTTAGGGGTTAGTTTTAGGGTTAGGGTTAGGGTTAGGGTAAGTTTTAGGGTTAGGGTTAGCGTTAGTTTAGGGTAAGGGTTAGGGTTAGGGTTAGGGTTAGTGTTAGGGTTAGGGTAAGGGTTAGGGTTATGGTTAGGGTAAGAGTTATGGTTAGGGTTATGGTAAGAGAAAGTGATAGGGTTAGGTTAGGGTTAGGGTTAACGTTAGTTTGTGGGTAAGGTTTAGGGTAAGGGTTAGGTTTAAGGTTAGTGTTAGGGTTTAGGGTTGGGTTAGGGTTAGATCTAGGGTTAGGGTAAGGGTAAGGTTTAGTGTTAGGGTTACAGTTAGAGTTAAGGTAAGGGTAAGGGTTAGGGTTAGGGTTAGGGTTAGGTTTAGGGTTAGGGTTAGGGTAAGGGCAAGGTTTAGGGTTAGGGTTAGGGTTAGGGTAAGGATTAGGGTTAGGGTAAGGGTAAGGTTTAAGGTTAGGTTTATGGTTAGGGTTAGGGTTAGGGAAAGGGTAAGGGTTAGGGTTAGTATTAGGGTTAGGGTAAGGATTAGGTTTAGGGTTAGGGTTAGGGTAAGGGTTAGGGTTAGGGTTAGGGTTGGCATTAAGTTTAGGGTTAGGGTTAGGGTAAGGGAAAGGGTTAGGGTTACGTTTAGGGTTAGGGTTAGGGTAAGGGCAAGGTTTAGGTTTAGGATTAAGGTTAGGGTTAGGGTAAGGGTTAGGGTTAGGGTTAGGTTTAGGGTTAGGGTTAGGGTTAGGGTAAGGGTTAGTGTTAGGGATAGGGTTAGTATTAGGGTTAGGTTTAGGGTAAGGGTAAGGGTTAGGGTTAGGGTTAGGGTTAGGGTTAGAGTTGGGGTAAGGGTAAGGGTTAGGGTTAAGTTTAGGGTTAGGATTAAGTTTAGGGTTAGGGTAATGTTTAGAGTTAGGGTAAGGGTTAGGTTTAGGGTTAGGTTTAGGGTTAGGTTTAGGGTAAGGGTAAGAGTTACGGTTAGGTTTAGGGTTGGGGTTAAGTTTATTGTTAGGGTTAGTGTAAGGGTAAGGGTTAGGTTTAGGATTAGGGTTAGGGGAAGGGTAAGGGTTAGAGTTAGGGTGAGGGTTATGGTGAGGGTTAGGGGTTAGGGTTCAGGTTAGAGTTAGGGTTAGGGTAAGTTTTAGGGTCAAGGTTAGGGTTAGGGTTAGGTTTATGGTAAGGGTATGGGTTAGGGTTAGGGTTAGGGTTAGGGGTAAGGGTTAGGATGAGGGTAAGGATTAGGATTAAGGTTAAGTTTAGGGGTTAGTGTTAGGGTAAGGGTAAGGGTTAGGATTAGGGTTAGGGGTTAGGGTAAGTGTTAGGATTAGGGTTAGTGTTAGGTTTAGGGTTAAGGTAAGTGTAAGTGTTAAGGTTACGTTTAGCGTTAGGGTTAGGGATAGGGTAAGGGTTAGGTTAGGTTTAGGGTAAGGGTAAGGTTTAGGGTAAGGTTTAGGGGTAGGTTTAATGTAAGGGTAAGGCTTAGGATTAGGGTTAGGGTAAGGGTTAGGGTTAGGGTTAGGGTTAATGTTAGGTTTAGGTTTAGGGTTAGGGTAAGAGTTAGGGTTAGGGTTATGGTTAGCATTAAGGTTAGGGTTAGGGTTAGGGAAAGGGTAAGGGTTAGGGTTAGGGTTAAGGTTAGGGTTAGGGGATAGGGTTAAGGTTAGGGTTACAGTTAGGTTTAGTGTTAGGGTTAGGTTTAGGTTTAGGGTTAGGGTAAGGGTTAGGTTTAGGGTTAGGGTTAGCATTGAGGTAAGGGTTAGGGTTAGGGTAAGGGTAAGGGTTAGGGTTAGGGTTAAGGTTAGGGTTAGGGGATAGGGTTAGGGTTAGGATTACGGTTGGGTTTAGTGTTAGGGTTAGGTTTAGGGTTAGGGTTAGGGTAAGGGTTAGGTTTAGGGTTAGGGTTAGCATTGAGGTAAGGGTTAGGGTTAGGGTAAGGGTAAGGGTTAGGGTTAGGGATAACGTTAGGGTTAGGGGTTAGGGTTAGGGTTAGGTTTAGGGTTAGGGTTAGCATTGAGTTAAGGGTTAGGGTTAGGGTTAGGGTTAGGGTTAAGGTTAGGGTTAGGGTTAGGGTAAGGGTTAGGTTTAGGGTTATGGTTAGCATTGAGGTAATGGTTAGGGTTAGGGTAAGTGTAAGGGTTAGGGTTAGGGATAACGTTAGGGTTACGGGTTAGGGTTAGGGTTAGGTTTAGGGTTAGGGTTAGCATTGAGGTAAGGGTTAGGTTTAGGGTTAGGGTTAGGGTTAAGTTTAGGGTTAGGGTTAGGGTAAGGGTTAGGTTTAGGGTTAGGGTTAGCATTGAGGTAATGGTTAGGGTTAGGGTAAGGGTAAGGGTTAGGGTTAGGGCTAGGGTTAGGGGTTAGGGTTAGGGTTTGGGTTACGGTTAGGTTTAGGGTTAGGGTTAGGGTAAGGGTAAGGGTTAGGTTTAGGGTTAGGGTTAGGATTAGGTTTAGGGTTAAGGTTAGGGTAAGGGTAAGTGTTAGGGTTAGAGTTAGAGTTAGGGTAAGGTTTAGGGTTAGGGTTAGGGTTAGGGTAAGGGTAAGGGTTAGGGTTAGGTTTAGGGTAAGGGGTTAGTTTTAGGGTTAGGGTTAGGGTTAGGGTAAGTTTTAGTGTTAGGGTTAGCGTTAGGGTTAGGGTAAGGGTTAGGGTTAGGGTTAGGTTTAGTGTTAGGGTTAGGGTAAGGGTTAGGGTTAGGGTTAGGGTAAGGGTTATGGTTCGGGTTATGGTAAGAGAAAGGGATAGGATTAGGTTAGGGTTAGGGTTAATGTTATTTTGTGGGTAAGGTTTAGGGTATGGGTTATGTTTAGGGTTAGGGTTAGGGTTTAGGGTTAGGGTTAGGGTTAGATCTAGGGTTAGGGTAAGGGTAAGTTTTAGTGTTAGGGTTAGAGTTAGAGTTAACGTAAGGGTAAGGGTTAGGGTTAGGGTTAGGGTTAGGTTTACGGTAAGAGTTAGGGTTAGGGTTAAGGTAAGGGTTAGGGTTAGGTTTAGGGTTGAGTTTAGTGTTAAGGTTAGGGTAAGGTTAAGGGTTAGGTTTAGGGTTAGGTTTAGGGTTAGGGTTAGGGTTAGGGTTATGGTAAGGGTTAAGGTAAGGTTTAGGTTTAGGGTTAGGGTTAGATTTAGTTTTAGGTTTAGGGTAAGGGTAAGGGTAAGGATTAGGGATAGGTTAGGGTTAGCATTAATGTTAGGGTCAGGGCTAGGGTAAGGGTAAGGTTTGGGGTTAAAGTTAGGATTAGGGTAAGGGTAAGGGTTAGCGTTAGGGTTAGGGTTAGGTTTAGGGTTAGGGTTAGGTTAAGGGCAAGGTTTAGGGTTAGGGTTAGGGTTAGGGTTAGGGTAATGAGTAGGGTTAGGGTAAGGGTAAGGTTTAAGGTTAGGTTTATGGTTAGGGTTTGGGTTAGGGAAAGGGTAAGGGTTAGGTTTAGGATTAGGGTTAGGGTAAGGATTAGGGTTAGGGTTATGGTAAGGGTTAGAGTTAGGGTTAGGGTTAGCATTAAGTTTATGGTTAGGGTTAGGGTAAGGGAAAGGGTTAGGGTTAGGTTTAGGTTTAGGGTTAGGGTAAGGGCAAGGTTTAGTGTTAGGGTTAGGGTAAGGGTAAGGGTTATGGTTAGGGTTAGGTTTAGGGTTAGTGCTAGGGTTACGGTTAGGTTTAGTGTTAGGGTTAGTTTTAGGGTTATGGTTCGGGTAAGGGTTAGGTTTATGGTAAGGGTTAGCATTGAAGGAAGGGTTAGGGTTAGGGTAAGGGTAAGGGTTAGGGTTAGGGTTAAGGTTAGGGTTAGGGGTTAGGGTTAGGGGTTGGGTTAGGTTTAGGGTTAGGGTTAGGATTAGGTTTAGGGTTAAGGTTAGGGTAAGGGTAAGGGTAAGGGTTAGGGTTAGAGTTAGGGTAAAATTTAGGGTTAGGGTTAGGGTTAGGGTTAGGGTTAGGGTAAGGGTAAGGGTTAGGGTTAGGTTTAGGGTTAGGGGTTAGTTTTAGGGTTAGGGTTAGGGTTAGGGTAAGTTTTAGGGTTATGGTTAGCGTTAGGGTTAGGGTAAGTGTTAGGGTTAGGGTTAGGTTTAGGGTAAGGATAAAGTTTTGGGTTAGGGTTAGGGTTATGGTTATGGTTAGGGTTAGGGTAAGGGTAAGGGTTAGGGTTAGGGTTAGGGTTAGGGTTTAGGGTTAAGGTTAGGGTTAGAGGTAGGGTTAGGGTAAGGGTAAAGTTTAGGGTTAGGGTTAGAGTTAGGGTTAAGTAAGGGTAAGGGTTAGGGTTAGGGTTAGGGTTAGGTTTAGGGTTAGGGTTAGGGTAAGGGCAAGGTTTAGGGTTAGGGTTAGGGTTATGGTAACGAGTAGAGTTAGGGTAAGGGTAAGGTTTAAGGTTAGGTTTATGGTTAGGGTTAGGGTTAGGGAAAGGGTAAGGGTTAGGGTTAGGATTAGGGTTAGGGTAAGGATTAGGGTTAGGGTTAGGGTTAGGGTAAGGGTTAGGGTTAGGGTTAGGGTTACCATTAAGTTTAGGGTTAGGGTTAGGGTAAGGGAAAGTGTTCGGTTAGGTTTAGGGTTAGGGTTAGGGTAAGGGCAAGGTTTAGGTTTACGGTTAGGGTAAGGGTAAGGGTTAGGGTTAGGGTTAGGTTTAGGGTTAGGGTTAGGGTTAGAGTAAGGTTTAGGGTTAGGGATAGGGTTAGTGTTAGGGTTAGGTTTAGGGTTAGGGTTAGGGTTAGGGTTTGGTTTATGCTAAGGGTATGGGTTAGGGTTAGGGTTAGTGTTAGGGGTAAGGGTTAGGATGAGTGTAAGGATTAGGGTTAAGGTTAAGGTTAGGGGTTAGTGTTAGGGTAAGGGTAAGGGTTAGGATTAGGGTTAGGGGTTAGGGTAAGTGTTAGGATTAGGGTTAGTTTTAGGTTTAGGGTTAAGGTAAGTGTAAGTGTTAGGGTTACGTTTAGGGTTAGGGTTAGGGATAGAGTAAGGGTTAGGTTAGGTTTAGGGTAAGGTAAGGTTTAGGGTTAGGTTTAGGGGTAGGATTAATGTAAGGGTAAGGCTTAGGATTATGGTTAGGGTAAGGGTTAGGGTTAGGGTTAGGGTTAATGTTAGGTTTAGGTTTAGGTTTATGGTAAGGGTTAGGGTTAGGGTTAGGGTTACCATTAAGGTTAGGGTTAGGGTTAGGGTAACTCTTAGGGTTAGGGTTAGGTTTAGGGTTAGGGTAAGGTTTAGGGATAGACTTTGGGTTAGGGTAAGGGTTAGGGTTAGGGTTAGGGTTAGCATTAATGTTAGGGTTAGGGTTAGGGTAAGGGTAAGGTTTAGGGATAGACTTTGGGTTAGGGTAAGGGTTAGGGTTAGGGTTAGGGTTAGCATTAATGTTAGGGTTAGGGTTAGGGTAAGGGTAAGGTTTGGGGTTAAGGTTAGGGTTATGGTAAGGGTAAGGGTTAGGGTTAGGGTTAGGTTTAGTATTAGGGTTAGGGTTAGGGTAAGTGCAAGGTTTAGGGTTAGGGTTAGGGTTAGGGTTAGGGTAAGGATTAGGGTTAGGGTAAGGGTAAGGTTTAAGTTTAGGTTTATGGTTAGGGTTAGGGTTAGGGAAAGGGTAAGGGTTAGAGTTAGTATTAGGTTTAGGGTAAGGGTTAGGGTTAGGGTAAGGATTAGGTTTAGTGTTAGGGTTAGGGTTAGGTTTAGCATTAAGTTTAGGGTTAGGGTTAGGGTAAGGGAAAGGGTTAGGGTTACGTTTAGGGTTAGGGTTAGGGTAAGGGCAAGGTTTAGGGTTAGGATTAAGGTTAGGTTTAGGGTTAGGGTTAGGGTAAGGGTTAGTGTTAGGGATAGGGTTAGTATTAGGGTTAGGTTTAGGGTTAGGTTTAGGGTAAGGGTAAGGGTTAGGGTTAGGGTTAGGGTTAGAGTTGGGGTAAGGGTAAGGGTTAGGGTTAAGTTTAGGGTTAGGATTAAGTTTTGGGTTAGGGTAATGTTTAGGGTTAGGGTAAGGGTTAGGTTTAAGGTTAGGTTTAGGGTTAGGTTTAGGGTAAGGGTAAGAGTTACGGTTAGGTTTAGGGTTGGGGTTAAGTTTATTGTTAGGGTTAGTGTAAGGGTTAGATTTAGGATTAGGGTAAGGGGAAGGGTAAGGGTTAGAGTTAGGGTGAGGGTTAGGGTGAGGGTTAGGGGTTAGGGTTCGGGTTAGAGTTAGGGTTAGGGTAAGTTTTAGGGTCAGGGTTAGGGTTAGGGTTAGGTTTATGGTAAGGTTATGGGATAGGGTTAGGGTTAGGGTTAGGGGTAAGGGTTAGGATGAGGGTAAGGATTAGGGTTAAGGTTAAGGTTAGGGGTTAGTGTTAGTGTAAGGGTAAGGGTTAGGATTAGGGTTAGGGGTTAGGGTGTTAGGATTAGGGTAAGCGTTAGGTTTAGGGTTAAGGTAAGTGTAAGTGTTAAGGTTACGTTTAGTGTTAGGGTCAGGGATAGGGTAAGGGTTAGGTTAGGTTTAGGGTAAGGGTAAGGTTTAGGGTAAGGTTTAGGGGTAGGTTTAATGTAAGGGTAAGGCTTAGGATTAGGGTTAGGGTAAGGGTTAGGGCTAGGGTTAGGGTTAATGTTAGGTTTAGGTTTAGGGTTAGGGTAAGGGTTAGGGTTAGGGTTATGGTTAGCATTAAGGTTAGGGTTAGGGTTAGGGTAAGGGTAAGGTTTAGGGTTAGGGTTAAGGTTAGGGTTAGGGTATAGGGTTAGGGTTAGGGTTACGGTTAGGTTTAGAGTTAGGGTTAGGTTTAGGTTTAGGGTTAGGGTAAGGGTTAGGTTTAGGGTTAGGGTTAGCATTGAGGTAAGGATTAGGGTTAGGGTAAGGGTAAGGGTTAGGGTTAGGGTTAAGGTTAGGGTTAGGGGTAAATGTTAGGGTTTGGTTTACGGTTAGGTTTAGGGTTAGGGTTAGGGTAAGGGTAAGGTTTAGGTTTAGGGTTAGGGTTAGGATTAGGTTTAGGGTTAAGGTTAGGGTAAGGGTAAGGGTTAGGGTTAGAGTTAGAGTTAGGGTAAGGTTTAGGGTTAGAGTTAGAGTTAGGGTAAGGTTTAGGGTTAGGGTTAGGTTTACTGTAAGGGTAAGGGTTAGGGGTTAGTTTTAGGGTTAGGGTTAGGGTTAGGGTAAGTTTTAGGGTTAGGGTTAGCGTTAGGTTTTTGGGTAAGGTTTAGGGTTAGGGATAGGGTTAGTGTTAGGGTTAGGGTAAGGGTTAGGTTTAGGGTTAGGGTTAGCATTGAGGTAAGGGTTAGGGTTAGGGTAGGGGAAGGGTTAGGGTTATGGATAACGTTAGGGTTAGGGGTTAGGGTTATGGTTAGGTTTAGGGTTAGGGTTAGCATTGAGGTAAGGGTTAGGGTTAGGGTAAGGGTAAGGGTTAGGGTTAGGGATAACGTTAGGGTTACGGGTTAGGGTTAGGGTTAGGTTTAGGGTTAGGTTTAGCATTGAGGTAAGGGTTAGGGTTAGGGTTAGGGTTAGGGTTAAGGTTAGGGTTAGGGTTAGGGTAAGGGTTAGGTTTAGGGTTAGGGTTAGCATTGAGGTAATGGTTAGGGTTAGGGTAAGGGTAAGGGTTAGGGTTAGGGTTAGGGTTAGGGGTTAGGTTTAGGGTTTGGGTTACGGTTAGGTTTAGGGTTAGGGTTAGGGTAAGGGTAAGGGTTAGGTTTAGGGTTAGGGTTAGGATTAGGTTTAGGGTTAAGGTTAGGGTAAGGGTAAGGGTTAGGGTTAGAGTTAGAGTTAGGTTAAGGTTTAGGGTTAGGGTTAGGGTTAGGGTTAGTGTAAGGGTAAGGGTTAGAGTTAGGTTTAGGTTTAGGGGTTAGTTTTAGGGTTAGGGTTAGGGTTAGGGTAAGGGTTATGGTTAGGGTTATGGTAAGAGAAAGGGATAGGATTAGGTTAGGGTTAGGGTTAATGTTAGTTTGTGGGTAAGGTTTAGGGTAAGGGTTATGTTTAGGGTTAGGGTTAGGGTTTAGGGTTAGGGTTAGGTTTAGATCTAGGCTTAGGGTAAGGGTAAGGTTTAGTGTTAGGGTTAGAGTTAGAGTAAACGTAAGAGTAATGGTTAGGGTTAGGGTTAGGGTTAGGTTTACGGTAAGAGTTAGGGTTAGGTTTAGGGTAAGGGTAAGGTGTAGGGTTAGGTTTAGGTTAAGAGTTAGGGTTAGGGTAAGGGTTAGGGTTAGGTTTAGGGTTGAGTTTAGTGTTAAGGTTAGGGTAAGGTTAAGGGTTAGGTTTAGGGTTAGGTTTAAGGTTAGGGTTAGGGTTAGGGTTATGGTAAGGGTTAAGGTAAGGTTTAGGTTTAGGGTTAGGGTTAGATTTAGTTTTAGGTTTAGGGTAAGCGTAAGGGTAAGGGTTAGGGATAGGTTAGGGTAGCATTAATGTTAGGGTTAGGGCTAGGGTAAGGGTAAGGTTTGGGGTTAAAATTAGGATTAGGGTAAGGGTAAGGGTTAGGTTTAGGGTTAGGGTTAAGTTTATGGTTAGTTTTAGGGTAAGGGCAAGGTTTAGGGTTAGGGTTAGGGTTAGGGTTAGGGTAATGAGTAGGGTTAGGGTAAGGGTAAGGTTTAAGGTTAGGTTTATGGTTAGGGTTAGGGTTAGGGAAAGGGTAAGGGTTAGGGTTAGGATTAGGGTTAGGGTAAGGATTAGGGTTAGGGTTAGGGTTAGGGTTAGGGTAAGGTTTAGAGTTACGGTTAGGGTTAGCATTAAGTTTAGGGTTAGGGTTAGGGTAAGGGAAAGGGTTAGGGTTAGGTTTAGGGTTAGGGTTAAGGTAAGGGCAAGTTTTAGTGTTAGGGTAAGGGTAAGGGTTAGGGTTAGGGTTAGGTTTAGGGTTAGGGTTAGGGTTAGGGTAAGGTTTAGGGTTAGGGATAGGGTTAGAGTTAGGGTTAGGTTTAGGGTTAGGGTTAGGGTAAGGGTAAGGGTTAGTGTTAGGGATAGGGTTAGTATTAGGTTTAGGTTTAGGGTTAGGTTTAGGGTAAGGGTAAGGGTTAGGGTTAGGGTTAGGGTTAGGGTTAGAGTTGGGGTGAGGGTAAGGGTTAGGGTTAAGTTTAGGGTTAGGATTAAGTTTTGGGTTAGGGTAATGTTTAGGGTTAGGGTAAGGGTTAGGGTTATGGTTAGGTTTAGGGTTAGGTTTAGGGTAAGGGTAAGAGTTACGGTTAGGTTTAGGGTTGGGGTTAAGTTTTTGTTAGGGTTAGTGTAAGGGTAAGGGTTAGATTTAGGATTAGGGTTAGGGGAAGGGGAAGGGTTAGAGTTAGGGTGAGGGTTAGGGTGAGGGTTAGGGGTTAGGGTTCGGGTTAGAATTAGGGTTAGGGTAAGTTTTAGGGTCAGGGTTAGGGTTAAGGTTAGGTTTATGGTAAGGGTATGGGTTAGGGTTAGGGTTAGGGTTAGGGGTAATTGTTAGGATGGGGGTAAGGATTAGGGTTAAGGTTAAGGTTAGGGGTTAGTGTTAGTGTAAGGGTAAGGGTTAGGATTAGGGTTAGGGGTTAGGGTAAGTGTTAGGATTAGGGTTAGTGTTAGGTTTAGGGTTAAGGTAAGTGTAAGTGTTAAGGTTACGTTTAGCGTTAGGATTAGGGATAGGGTAAGGGTTAGGTTAGGTTTAGGGTAAGGGTAAGGTTTAGGGTAAGGTTTAGGGGTAGGTTTAATGTAAGGGTAAGGCTTAGGATTAGGGTTAGGGTAAGGGTTAGGGCTAGGGTTAGGGTTAATGTTAGGTTTAGGTTTAGGGTTAGGGTAAGGGTTAGGGTTAGGGTTATGTTTAGCATTAAGGTTAGGGTTAGGGTTAGGGTAAGGGTAAGGGTTAGGTTTAGGGTTAAGGTTAGGGTTAGGGGATAGGGTTAGGGTTAGGGTTACGGTTAGGTTTAGTGTTAGGGTTAGGTTTAGGTTTAGGGTTAGGGTAAGAGTTAGGTTTAGGGTTAGGGTTAGCATTGAGGTAAGGGTTAGGGTTAGGGTAAGGGTAAGGGTTAGGGTTAGGGTTAAGGTTAGGGTTAGGGGTAAGGGTTAGGGTTTGGGTTACGGTTACGTTTAGGGTTAGGGTTAGGGTAAGGGTAAGGTTTAGGTTTAGGGTTAGGATTAGGGTTAGGGTTAAGGTTAGGGTAAGGGTAAGGGTTAGGGTTAGAGTTAGAGTTAGGGTAAGGTTTAGGGTTAGTGTTAGGGTTAGGGTAAGGGTAAGGGTTATGTTTAGGTTTAGGGTTAGGGGTTAGTTTTAGTTTTAGGGTTAGGGTTAGGGTAAGTTTTAGGGTTAGGGTTAGCGTTAGTTTAGGGTAAGGGTTAGGGTTAGGGTTAGGGTTAGTGTTAGGGTTAGGGTAAGGGTTAGGGTTAGGGTTAGGGTTAGGGTAAGAGTTATGGTTAGGGTTATGGTAAGAGAAAGTGATAGGGTTAGGTTAGGGTTAGGGTTAACGTTAGTTTGTGGGTAAGGTTTAGGTAAGGGTTAGGTTTAGGGTTAGTGTTAGGGTTTAGGGTTAGGGTTAGGGTTAGATCTAGGGTTAGGGTAAGGGTAAGGTTTAGTGTTAGGGTTAGAGTTAGAGTTAAGGTAAGGGTAAGGGTTAGGGTTAGGGTTAGGGTTAGGTTTAGGGTTAGGGTTAGGGTAAGGGCAAGGTTTAGGGTTAGGGTTAGGGTTAGGGTAAGGATTAGGGTTAGGGTAAGGGTAAGGTTTAAGGTTAGGTTTATGGTTAGGGTTAGGGTTAGGGAAAGGGTAAGGGTTAGGGTTAGTATTAGGGTTAGGGTAAGGATTAGGTTTAGGGTTAGGGTTAGGGTAAGGGTTAGGGTTAGGGTTAGGGTTGGCATTAAGTTTAGGGTTAGGGTTAGGGTAAGGGAAAGGGTTAGGGTTACGTTTAGGGTTAGGGTTAGGGTAAGGGTAAGGGTTAGGGTTAGGGTTAGGGTTAGGGTTAGAGTTGGGGTAAGGGTAAGGGTTAGGGTTAAGTTTAGGGTTAGGATTAAGTTTAGGGTTAGGGTAATGTTTAGGGTTAGGGTAAGGGTTAGGTTTAGGGTTAGGTTTAGGGTTAGGTTTAGGGTAAGGGTAAGAGTTACGGTTAGGTTTAGGGTTGGGGTTAAGTTTATTGTTAGGGTTAGTGTAAGGGTAAGGGTTAGGTTTAGGATTAGGGTTAGGGGAAGGGTAAGGGTTAGAGTTAGGGTGAGGGTTATGATGAGGGTTAGGGGTTAGGGTTCAGGTTAGAGTTAGGGTTAGGGTAAGTTTTAGGGTCAGGGTTAGGGTTAGGGTTAGGTTTATGGTAAGGGTATGGGTTAGGGTTAGGGTTAGGGTTAGGGGTAAGGGTTAGGATGAGGGTAAGGATTAGGATTAAGGTTAAGTTTAGGGGTTAGTGTTAGGGTAAGGGTAAGGGTTAGGATTAGGGTTAGGGGTTAGGGTAAGTGTTAGGATTAGGGTTAGTGTTAGGTTTAGGGTTAAGGTAAGTGTAAGTGTTAAGGTTACGTTTAGCGTTAGGGTTAGGGATAGGGTAAGGGTTAGGTTAGGTTTAGGGTAAGGGTAAGGTTTAGGGGTAGGTTTAATGTAAGGGTAAGGCTTAGGATTAGGGTTAGGGTAAGGGTTAGGGTTAGGGTTAGGGTTAATGTTAGGTTTAGGTTTAGGGTTAGGGTAAGAGTTAGGGTTAGGGTTATGGTTAGCATTAAGGTTAGGGTTAGGGTTAGGGAAAGGGTAAGGGTTAGGGTTAGGGTTAAGGTTAGGGTTAGGGGATAGGGTTAGGGTTAGGGTTACGGTTAGGTTTAGTGTTAGGGTTAGGTTTAGGTTTAGGGTTAGGGTAAGGGTTAGGTTTAGGGTTAGGGTTAGCATTGAGGTAAGGGTTAGGGTTAGGGTAAGGGTAAGGGTTAGGGTTAGGGTTAAGGTTAGGTTTAGGGGATAGGGTTAGGGTTAGGATTACGGTTGGGTTTAGTGTTAGGGTTAGGTTTAGGGTTAGGGTTAGGGTAAGGGTTAGGTTTAGGGTTAGGGTTAGCATTGAGGTAAGGGTTAGGGTTAGGGTAAGGGTAAGGGTTAGGGTTAGGGATAACGTTAGGGTTAGGGGTTAGGGTTAGGGTTAGGTTTAGGGTTAGGGTTAGCATTGAGGTAAGGGTTAGGGTTAGGGTTAGGGTTAGGGTTAAGGTTAGGGTTAGGGTTAGGGTAAGGGTTAGGTTTAGGGTTATTGTTAGCATTGAGGTAATGGTTAGGGTTAGGGTAAGTGTAAGGGTTAGGGTTAGGGATAACGTTAGGGTTACGGGTTAGGGTTAGGGTTAGGTTTAGGGTTAGGGTTAGCATTGAGGTAAGGGTTAGGTTTAGGGTTAGGGTTAGGGTTAAGTTTAGGGTTAGGGTATGGTAAGGGTTAGGTTTAGGGTTAGGGTTAGCATTGAGGTAATGGTTAGGGTTAGGGTAAGGGTAAGGGTTAGGGTTAGGGCTAGGGTTAGGGGTTAGGGTTAGGGTTTGGGTTACGGTTAGGTTTAGGGTTAGGGTAAGGGTAAGGGTTAGGTTTAGGGTTAGGGTTAGGATTAGGTTTAGGGTTAAGGTTAGGGTAAGGGTAAGTGTTAGGGTTAGAGTTAGAGTTAGGGTAAGGTTTAGGGTTAGGGTTAGGGTTAGGGTAAGGGTAAGGGTTAGGGTTAGGTTTAGGGTAAGGGGTTAGTTTTAGGGTTAGGGTTAGGGTTAGGGTAAGTTTTAGTGTTAGGGTTAGCGTTAGGGTTACGGTAAGGGTTAGGGTTAGGGTTAGGTTAAGTGTTAGGGTTAGGGTAAGGGTTAGGGTTAGGGTTAGGGTAAGGGTTATGATTCGGGTTATGGTAAGAGAAAGGGATAGGATTAGGTTAGGGTTAGGGTTAATGTTAGTTTGTGGGTAAGGTTTAGGGTATGGGTTATGTTTAGGGTTAGGGTTAGGGTTTAGGGTTAGGGTTAGGTTTAGATCTAGGGTTATGGTAAGGGTAAGGTTTAGTGTTAGGGTTAGAGTTAGAGTTAACGTAAGGGTAAGGGTTAGGGTTAGGGTTAGGGTTAGGTTTACGGTAAGAGTTAGGGTTAGGTTTAGGGTAAGGGTAAGGTGTAGGGTTAGGTTTAGGTTAAGAGTTAGGGTTAGGGTAAGGGTTAGGGTTAGGTTTAGGGTTGAGTTTAGTGTTAAGGTTAGGGTAAGGTTAAGGGTTAGGTTTAGGGTTAGGTTTAGGGTTAGGGTTAGGGTTAGGGTTATGGTAAGGGTTAAAGTAAGGTTTAGGTTTAGGGTTAGGGTTAGATTTAGTTTTAGGTTTAGGGTAAGGGTAAGGGTAAGGATTAGGGATAGGTTAGGGTTAGCATTAATGTTAGGGTCTGGGCTAGGGTAAGGGTAAGGTTTGGGGTTAAAGTTAGGATTAGGGTAAGGGTAAGGGTTAGGGTTAGGTTTAGGGTTAGGTTTAGGGTTAGGGTTAGGTTAAGGGCAAGGTTTAGGGTTAGGGTTAGGGTTAGGGTTAGGGTAATGAGTAGGGTTAGGGTAAGGGTAAGGTTTAAGGTTAGGTTTATGGTTAGGGTTTGGGTTAGGGGAAGGGTAAGGGTTAGGTTTAGGATTAGGGTTAGGGTAAGGATTAGGGTTAGGGTTAGGGTAAGGGTTAGAGTTAGGGTTAGGGTTAGCATTAAGTTTATGGTTAGGGTTAGGGTAAGGGAAAGGGTTAGGGTTAGGTTTAGGTTTAGGGTTAGGGTAAGGGCAAGGTTTAGTGTTAGGGTTAGGGTAAGGGTAAGGGTTAGGGTTAGGGTTAGGTTTAGGGTTAGGGTTAGGGTTACGGTTAGGTTTAGTGTTAGGGTTAGTTTTAGGGTTATGGTTAGGGTAAGGGTTAGGTTTATGGTAAGGGTTAGCATTGAAGGAAGGGTTAGGGTTAGGGTAAGGGTAAGGGTTAGGGTTAGGGTTAAGGTTAGGGTTAGGGGTTAGGGTTAGGGGTTGGGTTAGGTTTAGGGTTAGCGTTAGGATTAGGTTTAGGGTTAAGGTTAGGGTAAGGGTAAGGGTTAGGGTTAGAGTTAGAGTTAGGGTAAAATTTAGGGTTAGGGTTAGGGTTAGGGTTAGGGTAAGGGTAAGGATTAGGGTTAGGTTTAGGGTTAGGGGTTAGTTTTAGGGTTAGGGTTAGGGTTAGGGTAAGTTTTAGGGTTATGGTTAGCGTTAGGGTTAGGGTGAGTGTTAGGGTTAGGGTTAGGGTTAGGTTTAGGGTAAGGATAAAGTTTTGGGTTAGGGTTAGGGTTATGGTTAGGGTTAGGGTAAGGGTAAGGGTAAGGGTTAGTGTTAGGGTTAGGGTTAGGGTTTAGGGTTAAGGTTAGGGTTAGAGGTAGGTTTAGGGTAAGGGTAAAGTTTAGGGTTAGGGTTAGAGTTAGGGTTAAGTAAGGGTAAGGGTTAGGGTTAGGGTTAGGGTTAGGTTTAGGGTTAGGGTTAGGGTAAGGCCAAGGTTTAGGGTTAGGGTTAGGGTTAGGGTTAGGGTAACGAGTAGAGTTAGGGAAGGGTAAGGTTTAAGGTTAGGTTTATGGTTAGGGTTAGGGTTAGGGAAAGGGTAAGGGTTAGGGTTAGGATTAGGGTTAGGGTAAGGATTAGGGTTAGGGTTAGGGTTAGGGTAAGGGTTAGGGTTAGGGTTAGGGTTAGCATTAAGTTTAGGGTTAGGGTTAGGGTAAGGGAAAGTGTTAGGTTAGGTTTAGGGTTAGGGTTAGGGTAAGGGCAAGGTTTAGGTTTACGGTTAGGGTAAGGGTAAGGGTTAGGGTTAGGGTTAGGTTTAGGGTTAGGGTTAGGGTTAGAGTAAGGTTTAGGGTTAGGGATAGGGTTAGTGTTAGGGTTAGGTTTAGGGTTAGGGTTAGGGTTAGGGTTTGGTTTATGCTAAGGGTATGGGTTAGGGTTAGGGTTAGTGTTAGGGGTAAGGGTTAGGATGAGTGTAAGGATTAGGGTTAAGGTTAAGGTTAGGGGTTAGTGTTAGGGTAAGGGTAAGGGTTAGGATTAGGGTTAGGGGTTAGGGTAAGTGTTAGGATTAGGGTTAGTTTTAGGTTTAGGGTTAAGGTAAGTGTAAGTGTTAGGGTTACGTTTAGGGTTAGGGTTAGGGATAGAGTAAGGGTTAGGTTAGGTTTAGGGTAAGGTAAGGTTTAGGGTTAGGTTTAGGGGTAGGATTAATGTAAGGGTAAGGCTTAGGATTATGGTTAGGGTAAGGGTTAGGGTTAGGGTTAGGGTTAATGTTAGGTTTAGGTTTAGGTTTAGGGTAAGGGTTAGGGTTAGGGTTAGGGTTAGTGTTAGGGTTAGGGTAAGGGTTAGGGTTAGGGTAAGGGTTATGGTTAGCGTTATGGTAAGAGAAAGTGATAGGGTTAGGTTAGGTTTAGGTTTAAGGTTAGTTTGTGGGTAAGGTTTAGGGTAAGGGTTAGGTTTAGGGTTAGGGTTAGGTTTAGTGTTAGGGTTAGAGTTAGAGTTAAGGTAAGGGTAAGGGTTAGGGTTAGGGTTAGGGTTAGGTTTACGGTAAGGTTTAGGGTTAGGTTTAGGGTAAGGGTAAGGTTTAGGGTGAGGTTTAGGTTAAGAGTTAGGGTTAGGGTAAGGGTTAGGGTTAGGTTTAGGGTTGGGTTTAGTGTTAAGGTTAGGGTAAGGTTTAGGGTTAGGTTTAGGGTTAGGTTTAGGGTTAGGGTTAGGGTTATGGTAAGGGTAAGGGTTAGGGTAAGGGTTAGGGTTAGGTTTAGGTTTAGAGTTAGGGTAAGGGTTAGGATTAGGGATAGGTTTAGGGTTAGGGTTAGGGTTAGGGTTAGTGTAAGGGTAAGGGTTAGGGTTAAGTTTAGGGTTAGGGTTAGGGTTAGGGTAAGGGTAAGGGTGAGATTAAGGGTTAGGGTTAGGGTTAGGGTTAGGTTTACAGTTAGAGTTAGTAGAAGGGTAAGGGTTAGGATTACTTTTAGGGTTGGGATTAAGGTTAGGGTTAGGGTAAGTGTTAGGGTTAAGGTTGTGGTTAGGGTTAGGATTAGGGTAAGGCTAAGGGTTAGGGTGAGTGTTAGCGTAAGGGTTAGGGTTATTGTTAGGGTTAGGGTTAGGGTTAGGGTTAGGGTTAGTTTTAGGTTTATGGTTGGGGTTAGGTTTAGGGAAAGGGTAAGGGTTACGGCTAGGATTAGGGTTAGGGTAAGGATTAGGGTTAGGGTTAGGATTAGGGTAAGGGTTAGGGTTAGGGTTAGGGTTAGCATTAAGTTTGGGTTAGGTTTAGGGTAAGGGAAAGGGTTAGGTTTAGGTTTAGGGTTAGGGTTAGGGTAAGGGCAAGGTTTAGGTTTAGGGTTAGGGTAAGGGTTAGGGTTAGGGTTAGGTTTAGGGTTACGGTTAGGGTTAGGGTTAGGGTAAGGGTTAGGGTTAGGGATAGGGTTAGTGTTAGGGTTAGGTTTAGGTTTAGGGTTAGGGTAAGGGTAAGGGTTACGGTTAGGGTTAGGTTTAGGATTAGAGTTAGGGTAAGGGTAAGCGTTAGGGTTAAGTTTAGGGTTAGGATTAAGTTTAGGGTTAGGGTAATCTTTAGGGTTAGGGTAAGGTTTAGGGTTAGGGTTAGGTTTAGGGTTAGGTTTAGGGTAAGGGTAACAGTTACGGTTAGGTTTGGGGTTGGGGTTAAGTTTATTGTTAGGTTTAGGGTAAGGGTAAGGGTAAGGGTTAGTTTTAGGATTAGGGTTAGGGGAAGGGTAAGGGTTAGAGTTAGGATGAGGGTTAGGGTTAGGGTTAGGGGTTCGGGTTCGGGTTAGAGTTAGGGTTAGGGTAAGGTTTAGGGTCAGGGTTAGGGTTAGGGTTTGGTTTATGGTAAGGGTATGAGTTTGCGTTAGGGTTAGGGTTAGGGGTAAGGTTTAGGATGAGTGTAAGGATTGGGGTTAAGGTTAAGGTTAGGGGTTAGTGTTAGGGTAAGGGTAAGGGTTAGGATTAGGGTTAGGGGTTAGGGTAAGTGTTAGGATTAGGGTTAGTTTTAGGTTTAGGGTTAAGGTAAGTGTAAGTGTTAGGGTTACGTTTAGGGTTAGGGTTAGGGATAGGGTAAGGGTTAGGTTAGGTTTAGGGTAAGGGTAAGGTTTAGGGTTAGGTTTAGGGGTAGGTTTAATGTAAGGGTAAGGCTTAGGATTAGGGTTAGGGTTAGGGTTATGGTTAATGTTAGGTTTAGGTTTAGGGATAGGGTAAGGGTTAGGGTTAGGGTTATGGTTAGCATTAAGGTTAGGGTTAGGGTTAGGGTAAGGGTAAGGGTTAGGGTTAGGGTTAAGGTTAGGGTTAGGGGATAGGGTTAGGGTTACGGTTACGGTTAGGTTTAGTGTTAGGGTTAGGTTTAGGCTTATGGTTAGGGTAAGGGTTAGGTTTAGGGTTAGGGTTAGCATTGAGGTAAGGGTTAGGGTTAGGGTAAGGGTAAGGGTTAGGGTTAGGGTTAAGGTTAGGGTTCGGGGTTAGGGTTAGGGTTTGGGTTATGGTTAGGTTTAGGGTTAGGGTTAGGGTAAGGGTAAGGGTTAGGTTTAGGGTTAGGGTTAGGATTAGGTTTAGGGTTAAGGTTATGGTAAGGGTAAGGGTTAGGGTTAGAGTTAGAGTTAGGCTAAGGGTTAGGGTTAGGGTTAGGGTTAGGTTTAGGGATAGGGTAAGGGTAAGGGTTAGGGTTAGGTTTAGGGTTAGGGGTTAGTTTTACGGTTAGGGTTAGGGTTAGGGTAAGTTTTAGGGTTAGGTTTAGCGTTAGGGTTAGGGTAAGGGTTAGGGTTAGGGTTAGGTTTAGTGTTAGGGTTAGGGTAAGGATTAGGGTTAGGGTTAGGGTTAGGGTAAGAGTTATGGTTAGGGTTATGGTAAGAGAAAGGGATAGGGTTAGGTTAGGGTTAGGGTTAAGATTAGTTTGTGGATAAGGTTTAGGGTAAGGGTTAGGTTTAGGGTTAGGTTTAGGGTTTAGGGTTACGGTTAGGGTTAGATCTAGGGTTAGGGTAAGGGTAAGGTTTTGTGTTAGGGTTAGAGATAGAGTTAAGGTAAGGGTAAGTGTTAGGGTTAGGGTTAGGTTTACGGTAAGGGTTCGGGTTAGGTTTACGGTAAGGGTAAGGTTTAGGGTTAGGTTTAGGTTAAGAGTTAGGGTTGGGATAAGGGTTAGGTTTAGGTTTAGGGTTGGGTTTAGTGTTAAGGTTAGGGTAAGGTTAAGGGTTAGGTTTAGGGTTAGGTTTAGGGTTAGGATTAGGGTTAGGTTTAGTTTTAGGTTTAGGGTAAGGGTAAGGGTTAGGGATAGGGTTAGGGTTAGGTTTAGTGTTAGGGTAAGGGTTAGGGTTAGGTTTAGTGTAAGGATAAGGTTTAGGGTTAGAGTTAGGTTTAGGGTTAGGGTAAAGGTAAGGGTTAAGGTTAGGGTTAGGTTTAGGGTTAGGTTTATGTTTAAGGTTAGGGAAAGGCTAAGGGTTAGGGTTAGGGTTATGGTAAGAGAAAGGGATAGGGTTTGTTTAGGGTTAGGGTTAAGGTTAGTGTTATTGTAAGGTTTAGGGTTATGGTTAGCCTTAGGGTTAGGGTAAGGTTTAGGGTTAGGTTTAGGGTTAGGGTTAGGGTTAGGATTAGGTTTAGGGTTAAGGTTAGGGTAAGGGTAAGGGTTAGGGTTAGAGTTAGAGTTAGGGTAAGGTTTAGGGTTAGGGTTAGGGTTAGGGTAAGGGTAAGGGATAGTGTTAGGTTTAGGGTTAGGGGTTAGTTTTAGGGTTAGGGTTAGGGTTAGGGTAAGTTTTAGGGTTAGGGTTAGCGTTAGGGTTAGGGTAAGGGTTAGGGTTAGGTTTAGGGTTAGTGTTAGGGTTAAGGTAAGGGTTAGGGTTAGGGTTAGGGTTAGGGTAAGGGTTATGCTTACGGTTATGGTAAGAGAAAGGGATAGGGTTAGGTTAGGGTTAGGGTTAAGGTTAGTTTGTGGATAAGGTTTAGGGTAAGGGTTAGGTTTAGGGTTAGGGTTAGGGTTTAGGGTTACGGTTAGGGTTAGATCTAGGGATAGGGTAAGGGTAAGGTTTTGTGTTAGGGTTAGAGATAGAGTTAAGGTAAGGGTAAGGGTTAGGGTCAGGGTTAGGGTTAGGTTTACGGTAAGGGTTAGGGTTAGGTTTAGGGTAAGGGTAAGGTTTAGGGTTAGGTTTAGGTTAAGAGTTAGGGTTAGGGTAAGGGTTAGGGTTAGGTTTAGGGTTGGGTTTAGTGTTAAGATTAGGGTAAGGTTAAGGGTTAGGTTTAGGGTTAGGTTTAGGGTTAGGGTTAGGGTTATGGTAAGGGTCAGGGTAAGGTTTAGGTTTAGGGTTAGGGTTAGGTTTAGTTTTAGGTTTAGGGTAAGGGCAAGGGTTAGGGATAGGGTTAGGGTTAGGGTTAGGTTTAGGGTTAGGGTAAGGGTTAGGGTTAGGTTTAGTGTAAGGATAAGGATTAGGGTTAGTGTTAGGTTTAGGGTTAGGGTAAAGGTAAGGGTTAGTGTTAGGGTTAGGTTTAGGGTTAGGTTTATGTTTAGGGTTAGGGTAAGGGTAAGGGTTAGGGTTAGGGTTTTGGTAAGAGAAAGGGATAGGGTTTGGTTAGGGTTAGGGTTAAGGTTAGTGTTAGGGTAAGGTTTAGGGTTAGGGTTAGCGTTAGGGTTAGGGTAAGGTTTGGGGTTAGGTTTAGGGTTAGGGTTAGGGTTAGGTTTAGGGTTAGGGTTAGGGTAAGGGTAAGGGTTAGGGATGGGGTTAGGATTAGGGTTAGGGTAAGGGTTAGGGTTAGGTTTAGGGTAAGGATAAAGTTTTTTGTTAGGGTTAGGGTTATGGTTAGGGTTAGGGTAAGGGTAGGGGTTAGGGTTAGGGTTAGGTTTAGGGTTTAGGATTAAGGCTAGGGTTAGAGGTAGGATTAGGGTAAGGGTTAGGGTTAGGGTTAGGTATAGGGTTGGTTTTAAGGTTAGAGTTAGGGTTAGGATAATGGTAAAGGTGAGGGTTAGGGTTAGGGTTAGTGTAAGGGTTATGGTTATGGTTAGGGTTAGGGTGAGTGTTAGGGGTAGGGTTAGGGTGAGGTGTTAGGGTTAGGGTTATGGTTAGGGTAAGGGTTAGGGTTAGGTTTAGGGTAAGGGTTAGGGTTAGGGTAAGGCTTATGGTTATGTTTAGGGTTAGGGTTAGTGTAAGGGGTTAGGGTTAGGGTTAGGTTTAGGGTTATGGTAAGGGTTAGGGTTAGTGTTAGGGTTAGATAAGGGTAAGTGTTAGGGTTAGGGTTAGGGTTACGGTTAGGGTTACTCTTAGGGTTAGGGTTAGGTTTAGGGTTAGGGTAAGGTTTAGGGATAGTATTAGAGTTAGGGTAAGGTTTAGGGTTAGGGTTAGCATTAATGTTAGGGTTAGGGTTAGGGTAAGGGTTAGGTTTGGGGTTAAGGTTAGTGTTAGGGTAAGGGTAAGGGTTAGGGTTAGTGTTAGGGTTACGTTTAGGGTTAGGGTTAGGGTAAGTGCAAGGTTTAGGGTTAGGGTTAGGGTTAGGGTTATGGTAAGGATTAGGGTTAGGGTAAGGGTAAGGTTTAAGTTTAGGTTAATGGTTAGGGTTAGGTTTAGGGAAAGGGTAAGTGTTAGGGTTAGTATTAGGGTTAGGGTAAGGATTAGGTTTAGGGTTAGGGTTAGGGTAATGGTTAGGGTTAGGGTTAGGGTTAGCATTAAGTTTAGGGTTAGGGTTAGGGTAAGGGAAAGGGTTAGGGTTACGTTTAGGGTTAGGGTTAGGGTAAGGGCAAGGTTTAGGGTTAGGGTTAAGGTTAGGGTTAGGGTAAGGGTTAGGGTTAGGGTAAGGGTTCGGTTTAGGGTTAGGGTTAGGGTTAGGGTTAGGGTTAGGGTTAGGGTTAGGGTTAGGGATAGGGTTAGTATTAGGGTTAGGTTTAGGGTTATGTTTAGGGTAAGGGTAAGGGTTAGGTTTAGGGTTAGGTTTAGGGTTAGAGTTGGGGTAAGGGTAAGGGTTAGGGTTAAGTTTAGGGTTAGGATTAAGTTTAGGGTTAGGGTAATGTTTAGCGTTAGGGTAAGGTTTAGTGTTAGGGTTAGGTTTAGGGTTAGGTTTAGGGTAAGAGTAAGAGTTACGCTTAGGTTTACGTTTGGGGTTAAGTTTATTGTTAGGGTTAGGGTAAGGGTAACGGTTAGGTTTAGGATTAGGGTTAGGGGAAGGGTAAGGGTTAGAGTTAGGGTTAGGGTTAGGGTAAGGTTTAGGGTCAGGGTTAGGGTTAGGGTTAGGTTTATGGTAAGGGTATGGGTTAGGGTTAGGGTTAGGGTTAGGGGTAAGATTTAGGATGAGGGTAAGGATTAGGGTTAAGGTTAAGGTTAGGGGTTAGTGTTAGGGTAGGGGTAAGGGTTAGGATTAGGGTTAGGGGTTAGGGTAAGTGTTAGGATTAGGGTCAGTGTTAGGTTTAGTGTTAAGGTAAGTGTAAGTGTTAGGGTTATGTTTAGGGTTAGGGTTAGGGATAGCGTAAGGGTTAGGTTAGGTTTAGGGTAAGGGTAAGGTTTAGGGTTAGGTTTAGGGGTAGGTTTAATGTAAGGGTAAGGCTTAGGATTAGGGTTGGGGTAAGGGTTAGGGTTAGGGTTAGGGTTAATGTTAGGTTGAGGTTTAGGGTTAGGGTAAGGGTTAGGGTTAGTGTTAGGGTTAGCATTAAGTTTAGGGTTAGGGTTAGGGTAAGGGTAAGGGTTAGGGTTAGGGTTAAGGTTAGGGTTAGGGGATAGGGTTAGGGTTAGGGTTACGGTTAGGTTTAGTGTTAGGGTTAGGTTTAGGGTTAGGGTTAGGGTAAGGGTTAGGTTTAGGGTTAGGAATAGCATTGAGGTAAGGGTTAGGGTTAGGATAAGGGTAAGGGTTATGGTTATGTTTAGGGTTAGGGTTAGTGTAAGGGGTTAGGGTTAGGGTTAGGTTTAGGGTTATGGTAAGGGTTAGGGTTAGTGTTAGGGTTAGATAAGGGTAAGTGTTAGGGTTAGGGTTAGGGTTACGGTTAGGGTTACTCTTAGGGTTAGGGTTAGGTTTAGGGTTAGGGTAAGGTTTAGGGTATTCTTAGGGTTAGGGTAAGGGTTAGGGTTAAGGTTAGGGTTAGCATTAATGTTAGGGTTAGGGTTAGGATAAGGGTAAGGTTTGGGGTTAAGTTTAGTGTTAGGGTAAGGGTAAGGGTTAGGGTTAGGGTTAGGGTTAGGTTTAGGGTTAGGGTTAGGGTAAGGGCAAGGTTTAGGGTTAGGGATAGGGTTAGGGTTATGGTAAGGATTAGGGTTAGGGTAAGGGTAAGGTTTAAGGTTAGGTTTATGGGTAGGGTTAGGGTTAGGGAAAGGGTAAGGGTCAGGGTTAGTATTAGGGTTAGGGAAAGAATTAGGTTTAGGGTTAGGGTTAGGGTAAGGGTTAGGGTTAGGTTTAGGGTTAGCATTAAGTTTAGGGTTAGGGTTAGGGTAAGGGAAAGGGTTAGGGTTACGTTTAGGGTTAGGGTTAGGGTAAGGGCAAGGTTTAGGGTTAGGGTTAAAGTTAGGGTTAGGGTAAGGGTTAGGGTTAGGATTAGGGTTAGGTTTAGGGTTAGGGTAAGGGTGAGTGTTAGGGATAGGGTTAGTATTAGGGTTATGTTTAGGGTTACGTTTAGGGTAAGGGTAAGGGTTAGGGTTAGGGTTAGGGTTAGGGTTAGAGTTGTGGTAAGGGTAAGGGTTAGGGTTAAGTTTAGGGTTAGGATTAAGTTTAGGGTTAGGGTAATGTTTAGGGTTAGGGTAAGGTTTAGGTTTAGGGTTAGGTTTAGGGTTAGGTTTAGGGTTAGGTTTAGGGTAAGGGTAAGGTTTAGGGTTAGTTTTAGGGGTAGGTTTAATGTAAGGGTAAGGCTTAGGATTAGGGTTAGGGTAAGGGTTAGGGTTAGGGTTAGGGTTAATGTTAGGTTTAGGTTTAGGGTTAGGGTAAGGGTTAGGGTTAGGTTTAGGGTTAGCATTAAGGTTAGGGTTAGGGTTAGGGTAAGGGTAAGGGTTAGGTTTAGGGTTAAGGTTAGGGTTAGGGGATAGGGTTAGGATTAGGGTTACGGTTAGGTTTAGTGTTAGGGTTAGGTTTAGGGTTAGGGTTAGGGTAAGGGTTAGGTTTAGGGTTAGGAATAGCATTGAGGTAAGGGTTAGGTTTAGGATAAGGGTAAGGGTTATGGTTATGTTTAGGGTTAGGGTTAGTGTAAGGGGTTAGGTTTAGGGTTAGGTTTAGGGTTATGGTAAGGGTTAGGGTTAGTGTTAGGGTTAGATAAGGGTAAGTGTTAGGGTTAGGGTTACGGTTAGGGTTACTCTTAGGGTTAGGGTTAGGTTTAGGTTTATGGTAAGGTTTAGGGTATTCTTATGGTTAGGGTAAGGGTTAGGGTTAAGGTTAGGGTTAGCATTAATGTTAGGGTTAGGGTTAGGGTAAGGGTAAGGTTTGGGGTTAAGGTTAGTGTTAGGGTAAGGGTAAGGGTTAGGGTTAGGGTTAGGGTTAGGTTTAAGGTTAGGTTTATGGTTAGGGTTAGGGTTAGGGAAAGGGTTAGGTTTAGGGTTAGGGTTAACGTTAGGTTTAGGTTTAGGGTTAGGGTAAGGGTTAGGGTTAGGGTTAGGGTTAGCATTAAGATTAGGGTTAGGGTTAGGGTAAGGGTAAGGGTTAGGGTTAGGGTTAAGGTTAGGGTTAGGGGATAGGGTTAGGGTTAGTGTTACGGTTAGGTTTAGGGTTACAGTTATGGTAAGGGTTAGGTTTAGGGTTAGGGTTAGCATTGAGGTAAGGGTTAGGGTTAGGGTAAGGGTAATGGTTAGGGTTAGATTTAGGGTTAGGGTTAGGGTTAGGGTAAGGGTAAGTGTTAGGTTTAGGGTTAGGGTTAGGATTAGGTTTAGGGTTAAGGTTAGGGTAAGGGTAAGTTTTAGGGTTAGAGTTAGAGTTAGGGTAAGGTTTAGGGTTAGGGTTAGGGTTAGGGTAAGGGTAAGGGTTAGGGTTAGGTTTAGGGTTAGGGTTAGTTTTAGGGTTAGGGTTAGGGTTAGGGTAAGTTTTAGGGTTATGATTAGCGTTAGGGTTAGGGTAAGGTTTAGGGTTAGGGATAGGGTTAGTGTTATGGTTAGGGTAAGGGTTATGGTTAGGGTTATGGTAAGAGAAAGTGATAGGGTTAGGTTAGGGTTAGGGTTAAGGGTAGTTTGTGGGTAAGGTTTAGGGTAAGGTTTAGGTTTAGGGTTAGGGTTAGGGTTTCGGGTTAGGGTTAGGGTTAGATCTAGGGTTAGGGTAAGGGTAAGGTTTAGTGTTAGCGTTAGAGTTAGAGTTAAGGTAAGGGTTAGGGTTAGGGGTAGGGTTAGGTTTACGGTAAGGGTTAGGGTTAGGTTTAGGGTAAGGTTAAGTTTTAGGGTGAGGTTTAGGTTAAGAGTTAGGGGTTAGGGTAATGGTTAGGGTTAGGTTTAGGGTTGGGTTTAGTGTTAAGGTTAGGGTAAGGTTAAGGGTTAGGTTTAGGGTTAGGGTTAGGGTTAGGGTTAGGGTTAGGGTTATGGTAAGGGTCAGGGTTAGGGTAAGGGTTAGGGTTAGGGTTAGGTTTAGAGTTAGGGTAAGTTTAAGGGTTAGGGTTAGCTTTAGGGATAGGTTTAGGGTTAGGGTTAGGGTTAGGGTTAGTTTAAGTTTAAGAGTTAGGGTTAAGTTTAGGGTTAGGGTTAGGGTAAGGGTAAGGATAATTGTAAGGGTGAGGATAAGGTTTAGGGTTAGGGTTAGGGTTAGGTTTACGTTTAGAGTTAGTAGAAGGGTAAGGGTTAGGATTACTTTTAGGGTTGGGATTAAGTTTAGGGTTAGGGTAAGTGTTAGGGTTAAGGTTGGGGTTATGGTTAGGATTAGGGTAAGGGTAAGGGTTAGGGTTAGGTTTAGGGTTAGGGTAAGAATTAGGTTTAGGGTTAGGGTAAGAGTTAGGTTTAGTGTTATGTATAGGGTTAGGGTTAGTTTTAGGTTTAGGGTTGAGGTTAAGGTTAGGGTTAGGGTAAGGGTAAGGGTGAGGGTTAGGGTTAAGGTAAGGGTAAGGTTTAGGGTTAGGGTTAGGGTTAGGGTAAGGGTAAGGGTTAGCGTTAGGGTTAGGATTAGGTTTAGGTTTAGGGTTCGGCTTAGGGGAAGGGTTAGGTTTAGGGTTGGTGTTAGGGTTAGGATTAGGGTAAGGGTAAGGGTTAGGGTTAGGGTTAGGGTAAGTGTTAGGTTTAGGGTTAGGGTTAGGTTTAGGGTTATGGTTAGGGTAAGGGTAAGGGTTAGTGTTAGGTTTAGTGTTAGGTTTAGGGTTGAGGTTAAGTTTAGGGTTAGGGTTAGGGTAAGGGTAAGGGTTAGGGTTAGGTTTAGGGTTAGGGTAAGAGTTAGGGTTAGGGTTACGAATAGGGTTAGGTTTATGGTTATGTTTAGGGTTAGGGTAAGAGAATGTGTTAGGGTTAGGGTTAGGGTTAGGGTTAGGTTTAGGGTTAGGGTTTGTGTTAGGTTTAGGGTTATGGTTAGGGTTTGGGTAAGGGTATGGCTTAGCGTTAGGGTTAGGGTTAGGGTTAGGGTTAGTGTTATGGTTAGGATAGGGTCAGGGTTAGGGTAAGGGTTTGGGTAAGGGTTAGGGATAGGGTTAGGGTTAGGGTTACCATTAAGTTTAGGGTTAGGGTTAGGTTAAGAGTAAGTTTTTGGGTTAGGTTTATGGTTAGGTTTGTGGTTAGGGTTAGGGTAAGGATAAGGGTTAGGGTTAGGTTATGGTGAGGTTAGGGTTAGGGTAAGGGTTAGGGTTAGGGTTAGGGTAAGGTTTAGGGTTAGGGTTAGGGTAAAGGTAAGTGTTAGTGTTAGGGATAGGGTAGGGTTAGGGTTAGGGTTAGGGTTAGTGTTAGGGTTAGGGTTAAGGTTAGGGTTAGGGTATGGGTAAGGTTTACGGTTAGGGTTAGGATATGGGTAAGTGTTAGGGTTAGGGTTAGGGTAGGGTAAGGGTTACGGTTAGGTTCAGGATAAGGTTAGCGTGAGGGTAAGGGTAAGGGTTAGTGTTAGGGTTAGGGTAAGGGTAATGGTTAGAGTTAGGGTTAGGGTTAGGGTTAGGGTGAAGTTTAGGGTTAGGGTTAGGGTTAGGGTTAGGGTTATTGTTAGGGTAAGGGTAAGGGTTAGGGTTAGGGTTAGGGTTAGGGTTAGGGTAAGGGTTAGGGTTTGGATTATGGTAAAGTTTAGGGTTAGGGTTAGGATTAGGGATAGGGTAATGGTTAGGGTTAGGGTTAGGGTTAGGTTTAGGGTTGGGGTTAAGGTTAGGGTTAGGGTTAGGGTAAAGGTAAGGTTTAGGGTTAGGGTTAGGGTTAGGGTTAGGGCAAGTTTAGGGTTAGGATTAGGGTTAGGGTGAGCGTTATGGTTAGGGTTAGGGTTAGGGTAGGGTTGTGGAAAGGGTTAGGGTTAGGGTTAGGGTTAGGTAAGGGTAAGTGTTAGGGTTAGGGTTAGTGTTAGGGTTAGGGTTTACGATTAGCGTTAGGGTTAGGGTAAGGGTAAGGGTTAGGGTTAGGGTTAGTGTTTAGGATTACGGTTAGGGTTAGGGGAAGTGTTAGGGTAAGGGTAAGTGTTAGGGTTAGAGTTAGGCTTAGGTTTAGGGTAAGGTAAGGGGTAGGGTTAGGGTTAGGGTTAGGGTTAGGTTTAGGGTTAGGGTTAGGGTAAGATTTAGATTTAGGGTTAGGGTTAGGTTTGGGGTTAGTGTTAGGGTTAGGGTAAGGGTAAGGGTTAGGGTTAGGTTTAGGGTTAGGGAAAGGGTAAGGTTTAGGGTTAGGGTTAGTGTTATTGTGAGGGTTAAGGTTATGGTTAGGGTTAGGGTTAGGGTTAGGTTTAGGGTTAGGGTAGGGTAAGGGAAACGGTTAGGGTTAGTGTTAGGGTTAGGTTTAGAGTTAGGGTAAGGGTTAGGGTTAGGGATAGGGTAAGGGTTAGGGTTAGGGTTAGGGTTAGGTTTATGGATAGGGTTAAGGTAAGGGTAAGGGTTAGGGTTAGGGTTAGGTTTAGGGTCGTGGTTAAGGTTAGGGTTACGGTCACAGCAAGGGTAAGGTTTAGGCTTAGGGTTAGGTTTAGGGCAAGGGTTAGGTTTAGGGTTAGGGTTAGGGTGAGCGTTAGGGTTAGGGTTAGGAGTTAGGGTTAGTGTTAGAGTAGGGGAAACGTTTAGGGTTAGGGTTAGGTTTAGGTAAGAGTAAGTGTTAGGGTTAGGGTTAGTGTTAGGGTTAGGTTTTAGGATTAGCGTTAGGGTTAGGGTAAGGGTAATGATTAGGGTTAGGGTTAGGGGATAGGGTTAGGGATAGGGTTAGGGTAAGGTCAGCGTTAGTGTTAGGGTTAGGGTAAGGGTTAGGGTTAGGGTTAGGGTTAGAGTTAGGTTTAGGGTCATTGTTATGGTAAGGGTAAGGGTTAGGGTTAGGGTTAGGGTTAGGTTTAGGGTTAGGGTAAGCGTTAGGGTTAGGGTTAGGGTTATGGTTAGGGTTAGGGTTAAGGTAAGGGTTAGGTTTAGGTTTACGGTAATTGTAAGTTTTAGGGTTAGAGTTAGGGTTAGAGTTAGAGTTAAGTTAAGGGTTAGGGTTAGGGTAAGGGTAAGGTTGAGTTTTAGGGTTATGGTTAGGGTTAGGGTTAGGGAAAGGGTAAGGGTTAGGGTTAGGATTAGGGTTAGGGTAAGGATTAGGGTTAGGGTTAGGGTTAGGGTAAGGATTAGGGTTAGGGTTACGGGTAGGGTAAGGTTTAGGTTTAGGGTTACGGTTAGGGTTAGCATTAAGGTTAGGGTTAGGGTTAGGGTAATGGAAAGGGTTAGGGTTAGGTTTAGGGTTAGGGTTAGGTTCAGAGTAAGCGTAAGGATTAGGGTTAGGGTTAGGGTTAGAGTTAGGTTTAGGGTTATTGTTAGGGTAAGGGTAAGGGTTAGGGTTAGGGTTCGGTTTAGGGTTAGGGTAAGGGTTAGGGTTAGGGTTGGAATTAGGGTAAGGGTAAGGGTTAGAGTTAGGGTTAGGGTAAGGGTTAGGGTTAGGGGTTAGGGTTAGGGTAAGATTTATGGTTAGGGTAAGGGTTAGGGTTAGGGTTTAGGATTAGCGTTAGGATTAGGGTAAGGGTAAGGGTAAGGGTTAGGGTTAGGGTTTAGGTTTAGTTTTAGTGTTAGCGTTAGGGTAATGGTTAGGGTGAGGAAGTGTTAGGGTTAGGTTTAGGGTTAGGGTTAGTGTTAGAGTAAGGGTAAGGGTTAGTGTTAGGGTTAGAGTTAGGGGTAAATATTAGGGTTAGGATTAGGGTTAGGGTAAGGGTAAGGTTTAGGTTTAGGGTTAGGGTTTAGGTTAAGGCTAAGTTTAGGGTTAGGGTTAAGGTAAGTGTAAGGGTTACGTTAAGGTTAGGGTTAGGGTTAGGGATAGGGTAAGGGTTAGGGTTAGGGTTTAGGTTTAGTTTTAGTGTTAGCGTTAGGGTAATGGTTAGGGTGAGGAAGTGTTAGGGTTAGGTTTAGGGTTAGGGTTAGTGTTAGAGTAAGGTTAAGGGTTAGTGTTAGGGTTAGAGTTAGGGGTAAATATTGGGGTTAGGATTAGGGTTAGGGTAAGTGTAAGGGTTACGTTAAGGTTAGGGTTAGGGTTAGGGATAGGGTAAGGGTTAGGGTTAGGTTTAGGGTAAGGGTAAGGTTTAGGGTTAGGGTTAGGGTTAGGGTTAAGTTTAGGGGTTAGGGTTAGGGTAAGGGTAAGGATTAGGGATAGGGTTAGGGGTTAGTGTTAGGGTTAGGGTAGGGTGAGGTATAGGGTTAGGGTTAGGGTAAGGGTAAGGGTTAGGGTAAGGGTTAGGGTTAGGGTTAGGGTTATGGTTAGGGTTAGGGTTAAGGTAAGGTTTAGGTTTAGGTTTACGGTAAGGGTAAGTTTTAGGGTTAGAGTTAGGGTTAGAGTTAGGGTTAAGTTAAGGGTTAGGGTTAGGGTAAGGGTAAGGTTGAGGTTTAGGGTTATGGTTAGGCTTAGGGTTAGGGAAAGTGTAAGGGTTAGGGTTAGGATTAGGGTTAGGTTAAGGATTAGGGTTAGGGTTAGGCTTAGGGTAAGGATTAGGGTTAGGGTTACGGGTAGGGTAAGGTTTAGGTTTAGGGTTACGGTTAGGGTTAGCATTAAGGTTATGGTTAGGGTTAGGGTAATGGAAAGGGTTAGGGTTAGGTTTAGGGTTAGTGTTAGGTTCAGGGTAAGGGTAAGGATTAGGGTTAGGGTTAGGGTTAGAGTTAGGTTTAGGGTTATTGTTAGGGTAAGGGTAAGGGTTAGGGTTAGGGTTCGGTTTAGGGTTAGGGTAAGGGTTTTGGTTAGGGTTAGAATTAGGGTAAGGGTAAGGGTTAGAGTTAGGGTTAGGGTAAGGGTTAGGGTTAGGGGTTAGGGTTAGGGTAAGATTTAGGGTTAGGGTAAGGGTTAGGGTTAGGGTTTAGGATTAGCGTTAGGATAAGGGTAAGGGTAAGGGTAAGGGTTAGGGTTAGGGTTAGGGTTTAGGGTTAGTTTTAGTGTTAGCGTTAGGGTTATGGTTAGGGTGAGAGAAAGTGTTAGGGTTAGGTTTAGGGTAAGGGTTAGTGTTAGAGTAAGGGTAAGGGTAAGTGTTAGGGTTAGAGTTAGGGGTAAAGATTAGGGTTAGGATTAGGGTTAGGGTAAGGGTAAGGTTTAGGTTTAGGGTTAGGGTTTAGGGTTAAGGCTAAGTTTAGGGTTAGGGTTAAGGTAAGTGTAAGGGTTAGGTTAAGGTTAGGGTTAGGGTTAGGGATAGGGTAAGGGTTAGGGTTAGGTTTAGGGTAAGGGTAAGGTTTAGGGTTAGGGTTAGGGTTAGGGTTAGGGTTAAGTTTAGGGGTTAGGGTTAGGGTAAGGGTAAGGATTAGGGATAGGGTTAGGGGTTAGTGTTAGGGTTAGGGTAGGGTGAGGTTTAGGGTTAGGGTTAGGGTAAGGGTAAGGGTTAGGTTTAGGGTTAGGGTTACGGTTAAGTTTAGGGTTACGGTTAGGGTAAGGGTAAGGGTTAGGTTTAAGGTTAGGGTTAGGGTTAGGGTTCGGCTAAGAGGTAGGGTTAGGGTTAGGGTTAGAGTAAGGGTTAGCGTTAGGGTTAGCATTAAGTTTAGGGTTAGGGTAAGGGTAAGGGTTAGGTTTAGGTTTAAGGTTACGGTAAGGGTAAGGGTTAGGTTGAGGGTAAGTGTTAGGCTTTGGATTATGGTTAGGGTTAGGGTAAGGGTAAGTGTTAGGGTTACAGTTAGGGTTAGGTATAAGGTTTAGCGTTAGGGTTAGGGTTAGTGTAAGGATAAGGTTAAGGGTTAGGGTTAGGTTAGGGTAAGGGTAAGGATTAGGGTTTGGGTTAGGGTTAAGTTTGGGGTAAGGGTTAGAGAAAGGGAAGGGGTTAGGGTTAGAGTGAGGGTTAGTTTTAGTGTTAGGGTTAGGGTTAGGATTAGGGTAAGGGTAAGGTTTAGGGTTAGGGTTAGTGTTAGGGTTAGGGTTAAGATTATGGTTAGGGTTAGGGTAAGGGTAAGGGTTAGGGTTAGAATTAGGGTTAGGGTTTAGGGTTAGGGCTAGGGTTAGAGCTAGGGTTAGGGTAAGGGTAAGGTTTAGGGTTAGGTTTAGAGTTAGGGTTAAGGTAAGGGTAAGGGTTAGGGTTAGGTTTAGGGTTGGGTTTCAGGTTAGCATTAGGGTTAGGATAATGGTAAAGGTGAGGGTTAGGGTTAGGGTTAGTGTAATGCTTATGGTTATGGTTAGGGTTAGGGTGAGTGTTAGGGTTAGGGTTAGGGTTAGGTGTTAGGGTTAGGGTTATGGTTAGGGTAAGGGTTAGGTTTAGGTTTAGGGTAAGTGTTAGGTTTAGGGTTTGGGTTAGGGTAAGGCTAAGGGTTAGGGTTATGTGTAGGGTTAGGGTTAGGGTTAGGGGTTAGGGTTAGGGTTAGGTTTAGGGTTAGGGTAAGGGTTAGGGTTAGTATTAGGTTTAGATAAGTGTAAGTGTTATGGTTAGGGTTAGGGTTCGGGTTAGGGTTAGGGTTAGTCTTAGGGTTAGGGTTAGGGTTAGGGTTAGGGAAAGGGTAAGGGTTAGGCTTAGGTTTAGGGTTAGGGTAAGGTTTAGGGATAGTCTTAGGGTTAGGGTAAGGGTTAGGTATAGGTTTAGGGTTAGCATTAAGTTTAGGGTTAGTGTTATGGTAAGGGTAAGGTTTGGGGTTAAGGTTAGGGTTAGGATAAGGGTAAGGGTTAGGGTTAGGATTAGGGTTAGGTTTAGGGTTAGGGTAAGGGTTAGGGTTAGTGTTAGGTTTAGATAAGTGTAAGTGTTATGGTTAGGGTTATGGTTCGGGTTAGGGTTAGGGTTAGTCTTAGGGTTAGGGTTAGGGTTAGGGTTAGGGAAAGGGTAAGGGTTAGGCTTAGGGTTAGGGTTAGGGTAAGGTTTTGGGATAGTCTTAGGGTTAGGGTAAGGGTTAGGGTTAGGGTTAGGGTTAGAGTTAGGTTTAGGGTCATTGTTATGGTAAGGGTAAGGGTTAGGGTTAGGGTTAGGGTTAGGTTTAGGGTTAGGGTAAGGGTTAGGGTTAGGGTTAGGGTTATGGTTAGGGTTAGGGTTAAGGTAAGGGTTAGGTTTAGGTTTATGGTAAGGGTAAGTTTTAGGGTTATAGTTAGGGTTAGAGTTAGGGTTAAGTTAAGGGTTAGGGTTAGGGTAAGGGTAAGGTTGAGGTTTAGGTTATGGTTAGGGTTAGGGTTAGGGAAAGATTAAGGGTTAGGGTTAGGATTAGGGTTAGGGTAAGGATTAGGGTTAGGGTTAGGGTTAGGGTAAGGATTAGGGTTAGGGTTACGGGTAGGGTAAGGTTTAGGTTTAGGGTTACGGTTAGGGTTAGCATTAAGGTTAGGGTTAGGGTAATGGAAAGGGTTAGGGTTAGGTTTAGGGTTAGGGTTAGGTTCAGAGTAAGCGTAAGGATTAGGGTTAGGGTTAGGGTTAGAGTTAGGTTTAGGGTTATTGTTAGGGTAAGGGTAAGGGTTAGGGTTAGGGTTCGGTTTAGGGTTAGTGTAAGGGTTAGTGTTAGGGTTGGAATTAGGGTAAGGGTAAGGGTTAGAGTTAGGGTTAGGGTAAGGGTTAGGGTTAGGGGTTAGGGTTAGGGTAAGATTTAGGGTTAGGGTAAGGGTTAGGGTTAGGGTTTAGGATTAGCGTTAGGATTAGGGTAAGGGTAAGGGTAAGGGTTAGGGTTAGGGTTTAGGTGTAGTTTTAGTGTTAGCGTTAGGGTAATGGTTAGGGTGAGAGAAAGTGTTAGGGTTAGGTTTAGGGTTAGGGTTAGTGTTAGAGTAAGCGTAAGGGTTAGTGTTAGGGTTAGAGTTAGGGGTAAATATTAGGGTTAGGATTAGGGTTAGGGTAAGGGTAAGGTTTAGGTTTAGTGTTAGGGTTTAGGGTTAAGGCTAAGTTTAGGTTTAGGGTTAAGGTAAGTGTAAGGGTTAGGTTAAGGTTAGGGTTAGGGTTAGGGATAGGGTAAGGGTTAGGGTTAGGTTTAGGGTAAGGGTAAGGTTTAGGGTTAGGGTTAGGGTTAGGGTTAAGTTTAGGGGTTAGGGTTAGGGTAAGGGTAAGGATTAGGGATAGGGTTAGGGGTTAGTGTTAGGGTTAGGGTAGGGTGAGGTATAGGGTTAGGGTTAGGGTAAGGGTAAGGGTTAGGGTAAGGGTTAGGGTTAGGGTTAGGGTTATGGTTAGGGTTAGGGTTAAGGTAAGGGTTAGGTTTAGGTTTACGGTAAGGGTAAGTTTTAGGGTTAGAGTTAGGGTTAGAGTTAGGGTTAAGTTAAGGGTTAGGGTTAGGGTAAGGGTAAGTTTGAGGTTTAGGGTTATGGTTAGGCTTAGGGTTAGGGAAAGTGTAAGGGTTAGGGTTAGGATTAGGGTTAGGGTAAGGATTAGGGTTAGGGTTAGGGTTAGGGTAAGGATTAGGGTTAGGGTTACGGGTAGGGTAAGGTTTAGGTTTAGGGTTACGGTTAGGGTTAGCATTAAGGTTATGGTTAGGGTTAGGGTAATGGAAAGGGTTAGGGTTAGGTTTAGGGTTAGGGTTAGGTTCAGGGTAAGGGTAAGGATTAGGGTTAGGGTTAGGGTTAGAGTTAGGTTTAGGGTTATTGTTAGGGTAAGGGTAAGGGTTAGGGTTAGGGTTCGGTTTAGGGTTAGGGTAAGGGTTTTGGTTAGGGTTAGAATTAGGGTAAGGGTAAGGGTTAGAGTTAGGGTTAGGGTAAGGGTTAGGGTTAGAGGTTAGGGTTAGGGTAAGATTTAGGGTTAGGGTAAGGGTTAGGGTTAGGGTTTAGGATTAGCGTTAGGATTAGGGTAAGGGTAAGGGTAAGGGTTAAGGTTAGGGTTAGGGTTTAGGGTTAGTTTTAGTGTTAGCGTTAGGGTTATGGTTAGGGTGAGAGAAAGTGTTAGGGTTAGGTTTAGGGTTATGGTTAGTGTTAGAGTAAGGGTAAGGGTAAGTGTTAGGGTTAGAGTTAGGGGTAAAGATTAGGTTTAGGATTAGGGTTAGGGTAAGGGTAAGGTTTAGGTTTAGGGTTAGGGTTTAGGGTTAAAGCTAAGTTTAGGGTTAGGGTTAAGGTAAGTGTAAGGGTTAGGTTAAGGTTAGGGTTAGGGTTAGGGATAGGGTAAGGGTTAGGGTTAGGTTTAGGGTAAGGGTAAGGTTTAGGGTTAGGGTTAGGGTTAGGGTTAAGTTTAGGGGTTAGGGTTAGGGTAAGGGTAAGGATTAGGGATAGGGTTAGGGGTTAGTGTTAGGTTTAGGGTAGGGTGAGGTTTAGGGTTAGGGTTAGGGTAAGGGTAAGGGTTAGGTTTAGGTTAGGGTTACGGTTAAGTTTAGGGTTACGGTTAGGGTAAGGGTAAGGGTTAGGTTTAAGGTTAGGGTTAGGGTTAGGGTTCGGCTAAGAGGTAGGGTTAGGGTTAGGGTTAGAGTAAGGGTTAGCGTTAGGGTTAGCATTAAGGTTAGGGTTAGGGTAAGGGTAAGGGTTAGGTTTAGGTTTAAGGTTACGGTAAGGGTAAGGGTTAGGTTGAGGGTAAGTGTTAGGCTTTGGATTATGGTTAGGGTTAGGGTAAGGGTAAGTGTTAGGGTTACAGTTAGGGTTAGGTATAAGGTTTAGGGTTAGGGTTAGGGTTAGGGTTAGGGTAAGGATAAGGTTAAGGGTTAGGGTTAGGTTAGGGTAAGGGTAAGGATTAGGGTTTGGGTTAGGGTTAAGTTTGGGGTAGGGGTTAGAGTAAGGGAAGGGGTTAGGGTTAGAGTGAGGGTTAGTTTTAGTGTTAGGGTTAGGGTTAGGATTAGGGTAAGGGTAAGGTTAAGGGTTAGGGTTAGTGTTAGGGTTAGGGTTAAGATTATGGTTAGGGTTAGGGTAAGGGTAAGGGTTAGGGTTAGAATTAGGGTTAGGGTTTAGGGTTAGGGCTAGGGTTAGAGCTAGGGTTAGGGTAAGGGTAAGGTTTAGGGTTAGGTTTAGAGTTAGGGTTAAGGTAAGGGTAAGGGTTAGGGTTAGGTTTAGGGTTGGGTTTCAGGTTAGAGTTAGGGTTAGGATAATGGTAAAGGTGACGATTAGGGTTAGGGTTAGTGTAATGCTTATGGTTATGGTTAGGGTTAGGGTGAGTGTTAGGGTTAGGGTTAGGGTTAGGTGTTAGGGTTAGGGTTATGGTTAGGGTAAGGGTTAGGTTTAGGTTTAGGGTAAGTGTTAGGTTTAGGGTTTGGGTTAGGGTAAGGCTAAGGGTTAGGGTTAGGGTTAGGGTTAGGGGTTAGGGTAAGGATTAGGTTTAGGTTTAGGGTTAGCATTAAGGTTAGGGTTAGTGTTAGGGTAAGGGTAAGGTTTGGGGTTAAGGTTAGGGTTAGGGTAAGGGTAAGGGTTAGGGTTAGGATTAGGGTTAGGTTTAGGGTTAGGGTAAGGGTTAGGGTTAGTGTTAGGTTTAGATAAGTGTAAGTGTTATGGTTAGGGTTAGGGTTCGGGTTAGGGTTAGGGTTAGTCTTAGGGTTAGGGTTAGGGTTAGGGTTAGGGAAAGGGTAAGGGTTAGGCTTAGGGTTAGGGTTAGGGTAAGGTTTTGGGATAGTCTTAGGGTTAGGGTAAGGGTTAGGGTTAGGGTTAGGGTTAGAGTTAGGTTTAGGGTCATTGTTATGGTAAGGGTAAGGGTTAGGGTTAGGGTTAGGGTTAGGTTTAGGGTTAGGGTAAGGGTTAGGGTTAGGGTTAGGGTTATGGTTAGGGTTAGGGTTAAGGTAAGGGTTAGGTTTAGGTTTATGGTAAGGGTAAGTTTTAGGGTTAGAGTTAGGGTTAGAGTTAGGGTTAAGTTAAGGGTTAGGGTTAGGGTAAGGGTACGGTTGAGGTTTAGGGTTATGGTTAGGGTTAGGGTTAGATAAAGATTAAGGGTTAGGGTTAGGATTAGGGTTAGGGTAAGGATTAGGGTTAGGGTTAGGGTTAGGGTAAGGATTAGGGTTAGGGTTACGGGTAGGGTATGGTTTAGGTTTAGGGTTACGGTTAGGGTTAGCATTAAGGTTATGGTTAGGGTAATGGAAAGGGTTAGGGTTAGGTTTAGGGTTAGGGTTAGGTTCAGGGTAAGGGTAAGGATTAGGGTTAGGGTTAGGGTTAGAGTTAGGTTTAGGGTTATTGTTAGGGTAAGGGTAAGGGTTAGGGTTAGGGTTCGGTTTAGGGTTAGGGTAAGGGTTTTGGTTAGGGTTAGAATTAGGGTAAGGGTAAGGGTTAGAGTTAGGGTTAGGGTAAGGGTTAGGGTTAGGGGTTAGGGTTAGGGTAAGATTTAGGGTTAGGGTAAGGGTTAGGGTTAGGGTTTAGGATTAGCGTAAGGATTAGGGTAAGGGTAAGGGTAAGGGTTAGGGTTAGGTTTAGGGTTTAGGGTTAGTTTTAGTGTTAGCGTTAGGGTTATGGTTAGGGTGAGAGAAATGTTAGGGTTAGGTTTAGGGTTAGGGTTAGTGTTAGAGTAAGGGTAAGGATTAGTGTTAGGGTTAGAGTTAGGGGTAAAGATTAGGGTTAGGTTAGGGTTAGGGTAAGATTAAGGTTTAGGTTTAGGGTTAGGGTTTAGGGTTAAGGCTAAGTTTAGGGTTAGGGTTAAGGTAAGTGTAAGGGTTAGGTTAAGGTTTGGGTTAGGGTTAGGGATAGGGTAAGGGTTAGGGTTAGGTTTGGGGTAAGGGTAAGGTTTAGGGTTAGGGTTAGGGTTAGGGTTAGGGTTCGGTAAGAGTAAGTGTTAGGGTTAGGGTTAGGGTAAGGGTTAAGATGAGGGTAATGGTTAGGGTTAGGGGTAAGTTTAGGGGTTAGGGTTAGGGTAAGGGTAAGGATTAGGGATAGGGTTAGGGGTTAGTGTTAGGGTTAGGGTAGGGTGAGGTTTAGGGTTAGGGTTAGGGTAAGGGTAAGGGTTAAGTTTAGGGTTACGGTTACGGTTAAGTTTAAGGTTACGGTTAGGGTAAGTGTAAGGGTTAGGTTTATGGTTAGGGTTAGGTTTAGGGTTCGGCTAAGAGGTAGGGTTAGGGTTAGGGTTAGAGTAAGGGTTAGCGTTAGGGTTAGCATTAAGGTTAGGGTTAGGGTAACGGTAAGGTTTAGGTTTAGGTTTAAGGTTACGGTAAGGGTAAGGGTTAGGTTGAGGGTAAGTGTTAGGCTTTGGATTATGGTTAGGGTTAGGGTAAGGGTAAGTGTTAGGGTTAGATTTAGGGTTAGGTATAAGGTTTAGGGTTAGGGTTAGGGTTAGGGTAAGGATAAGTTTAAGGATTAGGGTTAGGATTAGGGTAAGGGTAAGGATTAGTGTTTGGGTTAGTGTTAAGTTTGGGGTAAGGGTTAGAGTAAGGGCAGGGTTTAGGGTTAGAGTGAGGGTTAGTTTTAGTGTTAGGGTTAGGGTTAGTTTTAGGGTAAGGGTAAGGGTTAGGATTAAGGTTAGGGTTAGTGTTAGGGTTAGGGTAAGGATCAGAGTTAGGATAATTGTTAGGGTTAGGGTTAGGGTAGGGGTAGGTTTATTGTTAGGGTTAGGTTAAGGATAAGGGTTAGGTTTAAGTTTAGGGTTGGGTTTAAGGTTAGTGTTAGGGTTAGGATTAGGGTAAGGGTAAGGGTTAGGGTTAGGTTTAGGGTTGGGTTTAAGGTTAGAGTTACGGTTAGGATAAGGTTAAGGGTGAGGGTTAGGTTTAGGGTTAGTGTAATGGTTAGGGTTAGCGTTAGGGTTAGGTTGAGTGTTAGGGTTTGGGTTACGGTTAGGTGTTAGGGTTAGGGTTAGGGGTTAGGGTTAGGGTTAGGGTTAGGGGTTAGGGTTAGGGTTAGGGTTATGTGTAGGGTTAGGGTTAGGGTTAGGGGTTAGGGTTAGGGTTAGGTTTAGGGTTAGGGTAAGGGTTAGGGTTAGTATTAGGTTTAGATAAGTGTAAGTGTTATGGTTAGGGTTAGGGTTCGGGTTAGGGTTAGGGTTAGTCTTAGGGTTAGGGTTAGGGTTAGGGTTAGGGAAAGGGTAAGGGTTAGGCTTAGGGTTAGGGTTAGGGTAAGGTTTAGGGATAGTCTTAGGGTTAGGGTAAGGGTTAGGTTTAGGTTTAGGGTTAGCATTAAGGTTAGGGTTAGTGTTAGGGTAAGGGTAAGGTTTGGGGTTAAGGTTAGGGTTAGGGTAAGGGTAAGGGTTAGGGTTAGGATTAGGGTTAGGTTTAGGGTTAGGGTTAGGGCAAGGGAAAGTTTTCGGGTTAGGGTAAGGGTTAGGGTTAGGGTAAGGGTTTGGGTTAGGTAGGGTAAGGGTAAGGTTTAGGGTTAGGGTTAGGGATAGGGTTAGGTTAAGGGTTTGGGTTAGGGATAGGGTTAGTGTTTTGGTTAGGTTTAGGGTTAGAGTTTGGGTAAGGGTAAGGGTTAGGGTTAGGGTTAGGGTTAGAGTTAGTGTAAGGGTAAGGGATAGGGTTAAGTTTAGGGTTAGGATTAAGTTTAGGGTTAGGGTAATGGTTAGGGTTAGGGTAAGTGTTAGGGTTAGGTTCAGGTTTGGTTTAGGGTAAGGGTAAGTGTTAGGTTTAGGTTTAGGGTTGAGGTTAAGTTTATTGTTAGGGTTAGGGTAAGGGTATGGGTTAGGTTTAGGATTAGGGTTAGGGGAAGGGTAAGGGTTACGGTTAGGGTGAGAGTTAGGGTTAGGGTTAGGGGTTAGGGTTCGGGTTAGAGTTAGGGTTAGGGTAAGGTTTAGGGTCAGGGTTAGGTTAAGGTTAGGTTTATGGTAAGGGTATGGGTTAGGGTTAGGGTTAGGGTTAGGGGTAAGGGTTAGGGTTAGGTTTAGTGTTAGCGTAAGAGTAAGGGTCAGGATTAGGGTTAGGGGTTAGGGTTAGGGTTAGTTTTAGGTTTAGGGTTAAGGTAAGTGTAAGTGTTACGGATAGGTTTAGGCTAAGGGTTAGGGATAGGTTAAGGGTTAGGTTAGGTTTAGGGTAAGGGTAAGGTTTAGGGTTAGGTTTAGGGTTAGGTTTAATGTAAGGGTAAGGGTTAGGGTTAGGGTTAGGGTTAGGGTAAGGGTTAGGGTTAGGGTTAGGGTTAATGTTAGGTTTAGGGTTAGGGTAAGGGTTAGGGTTAGGGTTATGGTAAGGTTTAGGTTTAGTCTTAGTGTTAGGGTAAGGGTTAGGGTTAGGGTTAGGGTTAGGATAAAGTTTAGGGTTAGGTTTAGGGTTAGGGTTAGGGTAAGGGTAAGGGTTAGGGTTACGGTTAGGGTTTAGGGTTAGGGCTAGGGTTAGAGCTAGGGTTAGGGTAAGGGTAAGTTTTAGGTTTAGGGTTAGAGTTAGGGTTAAGGTAAGGGTAAGAGTTAGGGTTAGGTTTAGGGTTAGGTTTAAGGTGAGAGTTAGGGTTAGGATAATGGTAAAGGTGAGGGTTAGGGTTAGGGTTAGTGTAAGGGTTATGGTTATGGTTAGGGTTAGGGTGAGTGTTAGGGTTAGGGTTATGGTGAGGTGTTAGGGTTAGGGTTATGGTTAGGGTAAGTGTTAGGGTTAGGGTTAGGGTAAGGGTTAGGGTTAGGGTTAGGTTTAGGGTAAGGGTAAGTGTTAGGGTTATGTTTAGGGTTAGGGTTAGAGTTAGTTGTTAGGGTTAGGGTTAGGTTCAGGGTTAGGGTAAGGGTTAGGGTTAGTGTTAGGTTTAGATAAGGGTAAGTGTTAGGGTTAGGGTTAGGGTTCGGGTTAGGTTTAGGTTTAGTCTTAGGGTTAGGTTTAGGGTTAGGGTTAGGGTTACGGAAAGGGTTAGGGTTAGGGTTATGGTTAGGGTAAGGTTTAGGGATAGTCTTATGGTTAGGGTAAGGGTTAGGGTTAGGGTTAGGGTTAGCATTAATGTTAGGGTTAGGGTTACGGTAAGGGTAAGGTTTGGGGTTAAGGTTAGGGTTAGGGTAAGGGTAAGGGATAGGGTTAGGGTTAGGTTTAGGGTTAGGGTTAGGGTAAGGGCAAGGTTTAGGGTTAGGGTTAGGGTTAGGGTTAGGGTTAGTGTTAGGGTTAAGGTTAAGGTTAGGGGTTAGTGTTAGGGTAAGGGTAAGGGTTAGTAATAGGGTTAGGGGTTAGAGTTAGGGTTAGGATTAGGGTTAATTTTAGGTTTAGGGTTAAGGTAAGTGTAAGTGTTAGGGTTAGGTTTAGGGTTAGGGTTAGGAATATGGTAAGGGTTAGGTTAGGTTTAGGGTAAGGGTAAGGTTTAGGGTTAGGTTTAGGGGTAGGTTTAATGTAAGGGTAAGGGTTAGGGTTAGGGTTAGGGTAAGGGTTAGGGTTAGGGTTAATGTTAGGTTTAGGGTTAGGGTAAGGCTTAGGGTTAGGGTTAGGGTTAGGGTAAGGTTTAGGGTTAGTCTTAGTGTTAGGGTAAGGATGAGGGTTAGGGTTAGCATTAAGGTTAGGGTTAGGGTTAGGGTTAGGGTAAGGGTAAGGGTTGGGGTTAGGGTTAGGGTTAGGGCAAAGGTAAGGGTTAGTGTTAGGGTTAGGGTTAGGGTTAGGGTTAGGGTAAGGTTTAGGGTTAGGGTTAGGCTTAGGGTTAGGGTTAGGGTTAGGGCAAGGGAAAGGTTTCGGGTTAGGGTTAGGGTTAGGGTTAGGGTAAGGGTTAGGGTTAGGTAGGGTAAGGGTAAGGTTTAGGGTTAGGGTTAGGGATAGGGTTAGGTTAAGGGTTTGGGTTAGGGATAGGGTTAGTGTTACGGTTAGGTTTAGGGTTAGAGTTAGGGTAAGGGTAAGGGTTAGGGTTAGGGTTAGGGTTAGAGTTAGTGTAAGGGTAAGGGTTAGGGTTAAGTTTAGGGTTAGGATTAAGTTTAGGGTTAGGGTAATGGTTAGGGTTAGGGTAAGGGTTAGGGTTAGGTTTAGGTTTAGGTTTAGGGTAAGGGTAAGTGTTAGGTTTAGGTTTAGTGTTGAGGTTAAGTTTATTGTTAGGGTTAGGGTAAGGGTATGGGTTAGGTTTAGGATTAGGGTTAGGGGAAGGGTAAGGGTTACGGTCAGGGTGAGAGTTAGGGTTAGGGTTAGGGGTTAGGGTTCGGGTTAGAGTCCGGGTTAGGGTAATGTTTAGGGTCAGGGTTAGGTTAAGGTTAGGTTTATGGTAAGGGTATGGGTTAGGGTTAGGGTTAGGGTTAGGGGTAAGGGTTAGGGTTAGGTTTAGTGTTAGCGTAAGGGTAAGGGTCAGGATTAGGGTTAGGGGTTAGGGTTAGTGTTAGTTTTAGGTTTAGGGTTAAGGTAAATGTAAGTGTTACGGTTAGGTTTAGGCTTAGGGTTAGGGATAGGTTAAGGTTTAGGTTAGGTTTAGGGTAAGTGAAAGGTTTAGGGTTAGGTTTAGGGTTAGGTTTAATGTAAGGGTAAGGGTTAGGGTTAGGGTTAGGGTTAGGGTAAGGGTTAGGGTTAGGGTTAGGGTTAATGTTAGGTTTAGGGCTAGGGGTAGAGATAGGGTTAGGGTAAGGGTAAGTTTTAGGTTTAGGGTTAGAGTTAGTGTTAAGGTAAGGGTAAGAGTTAGGGTTAGGTTTAGGGTTGGGTTTAAGGTTAGAATTAGGGTTAGGATAATGGTAAAGGTGAGGGTTAGGGTTAGGGTTAGTGTAAGGGTTATGGTTATGGTTAGGGTTAGGGTGAGTGTTAGGGTTAGGGTTAGGGTGAGGTGTTAGGGTTAGGGTTATGGTTAGGGTAAGGGTTATGGTTAGGGTTAGGGTAAGGGTTAGGGTTAGGGTTAGGTTTAGGGTAAGGGTAAGTGTTAGGGTTATGTTTAGGGTCAGGGTTAGAGTTACGGTTAGGTTCAGGGTTAGGGTTAGTGTTAGGTTTAGATAAGGGTAAGTGTTAGGGTTAGGGTTAGGGTTCGGGTTAGGTTTAGGTTTAGTCTTAGGGTTAGGTTTAGGGTTAGGGTTAGGGTTACGGAAAGGGTTAGGGTTAGGGTTATGGTTAGGGTAAGGTTTAGGGATAGTCTTATGGTTAGGGTAAGGGTTAGGGTTAGGGTTAGGGTTAGCATTAATGTTAGGGTTAGGGTTAGGGTAAGGGTAAGGTTTGGGGTTAAGGTTAGGGTTAGGGTAATGGTAAGGGATAGGGTTAGGGTTAGGTTTAGGGTTAGGGTTAGGGTAAGGGCAAGGTTTAGGGTTAGAGTTAGGGTGAGGGTTAGAGTTAGGTTTAGGGTAAGGTTAAGGGTCAGGTTTAGGTTAAGGTTAGGTTTATGGTAAGGGTATGGGTTAGGGTTAGGTTTAGGGTTAGGGGTAAGGGTTAGGTTTAGGTTTAGTGTTAGCGTTAAGGTTAAGGTTAGGGGTTAGTGTTAGGGTAAGGGTAAGGGTTAGTATTAGGGTTAGGGGTTAGGGTTAGGGTTAGGATTAGGGTTAATTTTAGGTTTAGGGTTGAGGTAAGTGTAAGTGTTAGGGTTAGGTTTAGGGTTAGGGTTAGGAATAGGGTAAGGGTTAGGTTAGGTTTAGGGTAAGGGTAAGGTTTAGGGTTAGGTTTAGGGGTAGGTTTAATGTAAGGGTAAGGGTTAGGGTTAGGGTTAGGGTAAGGGTTAGGGTTAGGGTTAGGGTTAATGTTAGGTTTAGGGTTAGGGTAAGGCTTAGGGTTAGGGTTGGGTTAGGGTAATGTTTAGGGTTAGTCTTAGTGTTAGGGTAAGGATGAGGGTTAGGGTTAGCATTAAGGTTAGGGTTAGGGTTAGGGTTAGGGTAAGGGTAAGGGTTGGGGTTAGGGTTAGGGTTAGGGCAAAGGTAAGGGTTAGTGTTAGGGTTAGGGTTAGGGTTAGGGTTAGGGAAAGGTTTAGGGTTAGGGTTAGGCTTAGGGTTAGGGTTAGGGTTAGGGTAAAGGTAAGGGTTATGTTTAGGGTTACAGTTAGGGTTAAAGTTAGGGTTAGGGTAAGGGTTAGGGTTAGGGTAAGGGTTAGGGTTAGGGTAAGGGTTAGGTTTAGGGTAAGGGTAAGAGTTAGGTTTAGGTTTAGGGTTGGGGTTAAGGTTAGGGTTAGGGTTAGGGTAAGGGTAAGGGTTAGGGTTAGGTTTAGGGTTAGGGGAGGGATAAGGGTTAGGGTTAGGGTGAGGGTTAGGGTTAGGGTTAGGGGTTAGGGTTCGGGTTAGGGTTAGGGGAAGGGTTAGGGTCAGGGTTAGGGTTAGGGTTAGGTTCATGGTAAGGGTATGGGTTAGAGTTAGGGTTAGGGTTAGTGGGAAGGGTTAGGGTTAGTTTATGGTTAGGGTTGGGTTTAGGGTTAGGTTAAGTGTTAGGGTTAGTGTTACGTTTAGATAAGGGTAGGTGTTAGGGTTAGGGTTAGGGTTAGGGTTAGTCTTAGGGTTAGGGTTTGGGTTAGGGTTAGGGTTAGGGTTAGGGTAAGAGTAAGGGTTAGGGAAGGGTAAGGGTTAGGTTTGGTTTAGGGTAAGGGTAATGTTTAGGGTTAGGTTTAGGGGTAGGGTTTGGGTAATGGTAAGGGTTAGGGTTAGGGTTAGGGCTAGGTTTATGGTTAGGTTTAGGGTAAGTGTAAGGGTTAGGGTTAGGTTTAGGGTTTGGGTTTAGGTAAGGGTTAGGGTAAGGGTAAGGGTTAGGGTTAGGGTTGGGGTTGCGGTTAGGTTTAGGTTTATGAATAGGGTTAGGGTTAGAATTAGGATAAGGGTAAGGGAAAGTGTTAGGGTTATGGTTAGGGTTAGGGTTAGGATGAGGGTATGGGATAGGGTTAGGGTTAGGGTTAGGGTTAAGGTTAGGGTTAATGTTAGGGTTAGGGTTAGTGTAAGGTAAGGGTTAGGGTTATGGTTACGATTAAGGTTAGATTTAGGGTTAGGGTTAGGGTAAGGGTTAGGGTGAGGGTAAGGGTAAGGGTTAGGTTTAGGGTTAGGGTTAGGGTTAGGGTTAGGATGAGGGTAAGGGATAGGGTTAGGGTTAGCATTAAGGTTAGGGTTAGGGATAGGGTAAGGGTAAGGGTTAAGGTTAGGGTTAAGGTTAGGGTTAGGGGTTAGGTTTAGGGTTAGGGTTACGGTTCGGTTAGGGTTAGGGTTAGGGTAAGGGTTAGAGTTAGGGGTTAGCTTTAGTGTTTGGGTTAGGGTTAGGGTAAGTTTAGGGTTAGGGTTAGCGTTAGGGTTAGGGTAAGGGTTAGGGTTAGGATTAGGTTTAGGGTTAGGGTTAGGGTAAGGGTAAGGTTTAGGGTTAGAGTTAGGTTTAGGGGTTAGGTTTAGTTTTAGGGTCAGGGTTAGGTAAGTTTTAGGGTTAGGGTTAGGGTTAGGGGTTAGGGTTAGGGTTAGGTTTAGGGTTAGGGTAAGGGTTAGGGTTAGTGTTAGGTTTAGATAAGGGTAAGTGTTAGGGTTACGGTTAGGGTTTTTGTTAGGGTTAGGGTTAGTCTTAGGATTAGGGTTAGGGTTAGGGTTACGGAAAGGGTAAGGGTCAGGTTTAGGGTTAGGGTAAGTTTTAGGGATAGTCTTAGGGTTAGGGTAAGGGTTAAGGTTAGGGTTAGGGTTAGCATTAATGTTAGGGTTAGAGTTAGAGTAAGGGTAAGTTTTGGGGTTAAGGTTAGGGTTAGGGTAAGGGGAAGGGTAAGCGTTAGGGTTAGTGTTAGGGTTAGTTTTAGGGTTAGGGTTAGGGTTAGGGCAAGGTTTAGGGTTAGGGTTAGGATGAGGGTTAGGGTTAGGGTTAGGGGTTAGGGTTTGGGTTAGAGTTAGGGTTAGGGTAAGGTTTAGGGTCAGGGTTATGTTAAGGTTAGGTTTATGGTAAGGGTATGGGTTAGGGTTAGGGTTAGGGTTAGGGTTAGGGGTAAGTGTTAGGGTTAGCTTTAGTGTTAGGGTAAGGGTAAGATTTAGTTTTAGGGTTAGGAGTTAGGGTTAGGATGAGTGTAAGGATTAGGGTTAAAGTAAAGGTTAGGGGTTAGTGTTAGGGTAAGGGTAAGGGTTAGTATTAGGGTTAGGGGTTAGGTTTAGGGTTAGGATTAGGGTTAATTTTAGGTTTAGGGTTAAGGTAAGTGTAAGTGTTAGGGTTAGGTTTAGGGTTAGGGTTAGGGATAGGGTAAGGGTTAGGTTAGGTTTAGGGTAAGGGTAAGGTTTAGGGTTAGGTTTAGGGGTAGGTTTAATGTAAGGGTAAGGATTAGGGTTAGGGTTAGGGTTAGGGTAAGGGTTAGGGTTAAGGTTACGTTTAATGTTAGGTTTAGGGTTAGGGTAAGGGTTATCGTTAGGGTTAGGGTTAGGGTAAGGTTTAGGGTTACTCTTAGTGTAAGGGTAAGGGTTAGGGTTAGGGTTAGCATTAAGGTTAGGGTTAGGGTTAGGGTAAGGGTTAGGGTTCGGGTTAGGGTTAGGGTTAGGGTAAAGGTAAGGGTTAGTGTTAGGGTTAGGGTTAGGGTTAGGGTTAGGGTAAGGTTTAGGGTTAGGGTTAGGCTTAGGGTTGGGGTTAGGGTAAGGGTAAGGGTTAGGGTTAGGGTTAGTGTTAGGGTAATGGTTAGTGTTAGATTTAGGATTAGAGTGAGGTTTAGGGTTAGGGTTATGGTTAGGGTTAGATTAAGGGTAAGGGTAAGGGTTAGGGTTAAGTTTAGGGTTAGGATAAGGGTTAAGGTTAGGGTAAGGGGTAGGGTTAGGGTAAGGGTTAGCTTTAGGGTAAGGGTAAGAGTTAGGGTTAGGTTTAGGGTTGGGGTTAAGGTTAGGGTTAGGGTTAGGGTAAGGGTAAGGGTTAGTGTTAGGTTTAGGGTTAGGGGAGAGGTAAGGGTTAGGGTTAGGGTGAACGTTAGTGTTAGGGTTAGGGGTTAGGTTTCGGGTTAGGTTTAGGGGAAGGGTTAGGGTCAGGGTTAGGGTTAGGGTTAGGTTTATGGTAAGGGTATGGGTTAGGGTTAGTGTTAGGGTTAGTGGGAAGGGTTAGGGTTAGGTTATGGTTAGGGTTGGGTTTAGGGTTAGGTTAAGTGTTAGGGTTAGTGTTAGGTTTAGATAAGGGTAGGTGTAAGGGTTAGGGTTATTGTTAGGGTTAGTCTTAGGGTTAGGGTTAGGGTTAGGGTTAGGGTTAGATTTAGGGTAAGGGTTAGGGTTAGGGAAGGGTAAGGGTTAGGTTAGGTTTAGGGTATGGGTAATGTTTAGGGTTAGGTTTAGGGGTAGGGTTTGGGTAAGGGTAAGGGTTAGGGTTAGGGTTAGGGTTAGGGCTAGGTTTATGGTTAGGGTTAGGGTAAGTGTAAGGGTTAGGGTTATGTTTAGGGTTTGGGTTTAGGTAAGAGTTAGGGTAACGGTAAGGGTTAGTGTTAGGGTTGGGGTTACGGTTAGGTTTAGGTGTACGGATAGGGTTAGGGTTAGAGTTAGGGTAAGGGTAAGGGTAAGTGTTAGGGTTAGGGTTAGGGTTAGGGTTAGGATGAGGGTAAGGGATAGGGTTAGGTTTAGGGTTAGGGTTAAGGTTAGGGTTAGTGTTAGGGTTAATGTGAGTGTAAGGTAAGGGTTAGGGTTATGGTTACAGTTAAGGTTAGAGTTTGCGTTAGGGTTAGGGTAAGGGTTAGGGTTAGGGTTAGGGTAAGGGTTAGGTTTAGGGTTAGGGTTAGGATTAGTTCTAGGTTTAGGGTAAGGGTAAGGGATAGGGATAGGGTTAGGGTTAGGGTTAGAGTTAGGTTTAGGGTTAGGGTAAAGGTAAGGGGTAGTGTTAGGTTTAGGGTTATGGAAAGGGTACGGTAAGGTTTAAGGTTAGGTTTAGGGTAAGGATAAGTTTTAGGGTTAGGGTTAGGGTAAGGGTAAGGGTTGGGATTAGGGTTAGGGTTAGGGTTAGGGATAGGGTTAGTCTTAAGGTTAGGGTTAGGTTTAGGGTTAGGGTTACGGAAAGGGTAAGGGTTAGGGTTAGGTTTAGGGTAAGGTTTAGGGATAGTCTTAGGGTTAGGGTACGGGTTAGGGTTAGGGTTAGGGTTAGCATTAAGTTTAGGGTTAGGGTAAGGGAAAGGGTTAGGGTTAGGTTTAGGGTTAGGGTTAGGTTAAGGGCAAGGTTTAGGGTTAGGTTTAGGGTAAGGGTTAGGGTTTGGGTTAGGGTTAGGTTTAGGGTTAGGGTTAGGGTTAGGGTAAGGGTTAGGTTTAGGGTTAGGGTTAGGGTTAGGGTTAGGTTTATGGTAAGGGTATGGGTGAGGGTTAGGCTTAGGGTTAGGGGTAAGGGTTAGGATGAGGGTAAGGATTAGGGTTAAGTTTAAGGTTAGGGGTTAGTGTTAGGGTAAGGGTAAGGGTTAGGATTATGGTTAGGGGTTAGGGTAAGTGTTAGGATTAGGGTTAGTTTTAGGTTTAGGGTTAAGGTAAGTGTAAGTGTTAGGGTTACGTTTAGTGTTAGGGTTAGGGATAAGGTAAGGGTTAGGTTAGGTTTAGGGTAAGGGTAAGGTTTAGGGTTAGGTTTAGTGGTAGGTTTAATGTAAGTGTAAGGCTTAGGATTAGGGTTAGGGTAAGGGTTAGGGTTAGGGTTAGGGTTAATGTTAGGTTTAGGTTTGGTGTTAGGGTAAGGGTTAGGGTTAGGGTTATGGTTAGCATTAAGGTTAGGGTTAGGGTTAGGGTAAGGGCAAGGTTTAGGGTTAGGGTTAAGGTTAGGGTTAGGGGATAGGGTTAGGGTTAGGGTTACGGTTAGGTTTAGTGTTAGGGTTAGGTTTAGGGTTAGGGTTAGGGTAAGGGTTAGGTTTAGGGTTAGGGTTAGCATTGAGGTAAGGGTTAGGGTTAGGGTAAGGGTAAGGGTTAGGGTTAGGGTTAAGGTTAGGGTTAGGGGTAAGGGTTAGGGTTTGGGTTACGGTTAGGTTTAGGGTTAGGGTTAGGGTAAGGGTAAGGGTTAGGTTTAGGGTTAGTGTTAGGATTAGGTTTAGGGTTAAGGTTAGGGTAAGGGTAAGGGTTAGGGTTAGAGTTAGAGTTAGGGTAAGGTTTAGGGTTAGGGTTAGGGTTAGGGTTAGGGTAAGGGTAAGGGTTACTGTGAGGTTTAGGGTTAGGTGTTAGTTTTAGGGTTAGGGTTAGGGTTAGGGTAAGTTTTAGGGTTAGGGTTAGCGTTAGGGTTAGGGTAAGGGTTAGGGTTAGGATTAGTGTTAGGGTTAGGGTAAGGGTTAAGGTTAGGGTTAGGGTTAGGGTAAGGGTTAGGGTTAGGGTTAGAGTTATGGTAAGAGAAAGTGATACGGTTAGGGTTAGTTTGTGGGTAAGGTTTAGGGTAAGGTTTAGGTTTAGGGTTAGGGTTAGGGTTTAGGGTTAGGGTTAGGGTTAGATCTAGGGTTAGGGTAAGGGTAAGGTTTAGTGTTAGGGTTAGAGTTAGAGTTAAGTTAAGGGTAAGGGTTAGGGATAGGGTTAGGTTTACGGTAAGGTTTAGGGTTAGGTTTAGGATAAGGGTAAGGTTTTGGGTTAGGCTTAGGTTAAGAATTAGGGTTAGGGTAAGGGTTAGGGTTAGGTTTAGGTTTGGGTTTAGTGTTCAGGTTAGGGTAAGGTTAAGGGTTAGGTTTAGGGTTAGGTTTAGGGTTAGGGTTAGGGTTAGGGTTATGGTAAGGGTTAGGGTAAGGTTTAGGTTTAGGGTTAGGGTTATGTTTAGTATTAGGTTTAGGGTAAGGGTAAGGGTTGGGATAGGGTTAGGGTTAGGTTTAGGGTTAGGGTAAGGGTTAGGGTTAGGTTTAGGGTAAGGATAAGGTTTAGGGTTAGAGTTAGGTTTTGGGTTAGGGTAAAGGTAAGGGTTAGGGTTAGGGTTAGGGTTATGGAAAGGGTAAGATAAGGGTTAGGGTTAGGTTTAGGGTAAGGATAAGGTTTAGGGTTAGGGTTAGGGTAAGGGTAAGGGTTAGGGGTAGGGTTAGGGTTAGGGTAAGGTTTAGGGATAGTCTTAGGGTTAGGGTAAGGATTAGGGTTAGGGTTAGGGTTAGCATTAATGTTAGGGTTAGGTTTAGGGTAAGGGTAAGGTTTGAGGTTAAGGTTAGGGTTAGGGTAAGGGTAAGGGTTAGGGTTAGGGTTAGGGTTAGGGTTAGGTTTAGGGTTAGGGTTAGGGTAAGGGCAAGGTTTAGGGTTAGGGTTAGCGTTAGGGTTAGGGTAAGGAGTAGGGTTAGTGTAAGAGTAAGGTTTAAGGTTAGGTTTATGGTTAGGGTTAGGGTTAGAGAAAGGGTAAGGTTTAGGGTTAAGATTAGGGTTAGGGTAAGGATTCGGGTTAGGGTTAGGGTTAGGGTAAGGGTTAGAGTTAGGGTTAGGGTTAGCATTAAGTTTATGGTTAGGGTTAGGGTAAGGGAAAATGTTAGGTTTAGGTTTAGGGTTAGGATTAGGGTAAGGGCAAGGTTTAGGGTTAGGGTTAGGTTAAGGGTTAGGGTTAGGGTTAGGGTTAGGGTAAGGGTTAGGGTTAGGGATAGGATTAGTGTTAGGGTTAGGTTTAGGGTTAGGGTTAGGGTTAGGGTAAGGGTTAGGGTTAGGGTTAGGTTTAGAGTTAGGGTAAGTGTTAGGGTTAGGGCTAGGTTTAGGCTTAGCATTAAGTTTAGGGTTAGGTTTAGGGTAAGGGTTAGGTTTAGGCTTAGGTTTAGGGTAATGGTAAGAGTTACGGTTAGGTTTAGGGTTGGGGTTAAGTTTATTCTTAGGTTTAGGGTAAGGGTAAGGGTTAGGTTTAGGATTAGGGTTAGGGGAAGGGTTAGGGTTAGAGTTAGGGTGAGGGTTAGGGTTAGGGTTAGGAGTTAGTGTTCGGGTTAGAGTTAGGGTAGGGTAAGGTTTAGGGTCAGGGTTAGGGTTAGGGTTAGGTTTATGGTAAGGGTATGGGTTAGGGTTAATGTTAGGGTTAGGGGTAAGGGTTAGGATGAGGGTAAGGATTAGGGTTAAGGTTAAGGTTAGGGGTTAGTGTTAGGGTAAGGGTAAGGGATAGGATTAGGGTTAGGGGTTAGGGTAAGTGTTAGGATTAGGGTTAGTTTTAGGTTTAGGGTTAAGGTAAGTGTAAGTGTTAGGGTTACGTTTAGGTTTAGGGTTAGGGATAGGGTAAGGGTTAGGTTAGGTTTAGGGTAAGGGTAAGGTTTAGGGTTAGGTTTAGGGGTAGGTTTAATGTAAGGGTAAGGCTTAGGATTAGGGTTAGGGTAAGGGTTAGGGTTAGGTTTAGGGTTAATGTTAGGTTTAGGTTTAGGGTAAGGTTTAGGGTTAAGGTTAGGGTAAGGGTAAGGGTTAGGTTTAGGGTTAGGGTTAGGATTAGGTTTAGGGTTAAGGTTAGGGTAAGGGTAAGGGTTAGGATTAGAGTTAGAGTTAGAGTAAGGTTTAGGGTTAGGGTTAGGGTTACTGTTCGGGTTAGGGTAATGGTAAGGGTTAGGGTTAGGTTTAGGGTTAGGGGTTTGTTTTAGGGTTAGTTTTAGGGTTAGGGTAAGTTTTAGCGTTAGGGTTAGCGTTAGGGTTAGGGTAAGGGTTAGGGTTAGGGTTAGTGTTAGGGTTAGGGTAAGGGTTAGGGTTAGGGTTAGGGTAAGGTTTAGGGATAGTCTAAGGGTTAGGGTAAGGGTTAGGGTTAGGGTTAGGGTTAGCATTAATGTTAGGGTTAGGGTTGGGGTAAGGGTAAGGTTTGGGGTTAAAGTTAGGGTTAGGGTAAGGGTAAGGGTTAGGGTTACGGTTAGGGTTATGTTTATGGTTAGGGTTAGGGTAAGGGCAAGGTTTAGGGTTAGGGTTAGGTTTAGGGTTAGAGTAAGTATTAGGGTTAGGGTAAGAGTAAGGTTTAAGGTTAGGTTTAAGGTTAGGGTTAGGGTTAGGGAAAGGGTAAGGGTTAGGGTTAGTATTAGGGTTAGGGTAAGGATTACGTTTAGGGTTAGGGTTAGGGTAAGGTTAGGGTTAGGGTTAGGGTTAGCATTAAGTTTAGGGCTAGGGTTAGGGTAAGGGAAAGGGTTAGGGTTAGGTTTAGGGTTAGGGTGAGTGTTAGCGTAAGGGTTAGGGTTATTGTTAGGGTTAGGTTTAGGGTTAGTTTTAGGTTTAGGGTTGGGGTTAAGGTTAGGGTTAGGGTTAGGGTAAGGGTAAGTGTTAGGGTTAGGTTTAGGGTTAGGGTAAGAGTTAGGTTTAGGGTTAGGGTAAGAGTTAGGTTTAGGGTTATGTAGGGTTAAGGTTAGGGTTAGGGTTAGTTTTAGGTTTAGGGTTGAGGTTAAGGTTAGGGTTAGGGTAAGGGTAAGGGTGAGGGTTAGGGTTAAGGTAAGGGTAAGGGTTAGGGGTAGGGTTAGGGTTAGGGTAAGGGTAAGTGTTAGCGTTAGGGTTAGGATTAGGTTTAGGGTTAGGGTTAGGTTTAGGGGAAGGGTTAGGTTTAGGGTTGGTGTTAGGGTTAGGATTAGGGTAAGGGTAAGGGTTAGGGTTAGGGTAAGTGTTAGGTTTAGGGTTAGGGTTAGGTTTAGGGTTATGGTTAGGGTAAGGGTAAGGGTTAGTGTTAGGGTTAGTGTTAGGTTTAGGGTTGAGGTTAAGTTTATTGTTAGGGTTAGGGTAAGTGTATGGGTTAGGGTTAGGTTTAGGGTTAGGGTAAGAGTTAGGGTTAGGGATACGATTAGGGTTAGGTTTATGTTTATGGTTAGGGTTAGGGTTAGGGTTAGGTTTAGGCTTAGGGTAAGGAGTAGGGTTAGGGTAATGGTAACGTTTAAGGTTAGGTTTATGGTTAGGGTTAGGGTTAGGGAAAGGGTAAGGGTTAGGGTTAGGATTAGGGTTAGGGTAAGGATTAGGTTTAGGGTTAGGTTAGGGTAAGGGTTAGGGATAGGGTTAGGGTTAGCATTAAGTTTAGGGTTAGGGTTAGGGTAAGGGAAAGGGTCAGGTTTAGGTTTAGGGTTAGGATTAGGGTAAGGGTAAGGTTTAGGGTTAGGGTTAGGGTAAGTGTTAGGGTTAGGGTTAGGGTTAGGTTTAGGGTTAGGGTTAGGGTTAGGGTTAGGGTAAGGGTTAGGGTTAGGGATAGGGTTAGTGTTAGGGTTAGGTTTAGGTTTAGGTTTAGGGTAAGGGTAAGGGTTACGGTTAGGGTTAGGGTTAGGGTTAGGTTTAGAGTTAGGGTAAGGGTAAGCGTTAGGGTTAAGTTTAGGGTTAGGATTAAGTTTAGGGTTAGGGTAATGTTTAGGGTTAGGGTAAGGTTTAGGGTTAGGGTTAGGTTTAGGGTAAGGGTAACAGTTACGGTTACGTTTAGGGTTAGGGTTAGGGGAAGGGTAAGGGTTAGAGTTAGGGTGAGGGTTAGGGTTAGGGGTTAGGGTTCGGGTTAGAGTTAGGGTAGGGTAAGGTTTAGGGTCAGGGTTAGGGTTAGGGTTAGGTTTATGGTAAGGGTATAGGTTAGGGTTAGGGTTAGGGTTAGGGGTAAGGGTTAGGATGAGGGTAAGGATTAGGGTTAAGGTTAAGGTTAGGGGTTAGTATTAGGGTAAGGGTAAGGGTTAGGATTAGGGTTAGGGGTTAGGGTAAGTGTTAGGATTAGGGTTAGTTTTAGGTTTAGGGTTAAGGTAAGTGTAAGTGTTAGGGTTACGTTTAGGGTTAGGATTAGGGATAGGGTAAGGGTTAGGTTAGGTTTAGGGTAAGGGTAAGGTTTAGGGTTAGGTTTAGGGGTAGGTTTAATGTAAGGGTAAGGCTTAGGATTAGGGTTAGGGTAAGGGTTAGGGTTAGGGTTAGGGTTAATGTTAGGTTTAGGTTTAGGGTTAGGGTAAGGGTTAGGTTTAGGGTTAGGGTTAGCATTGAGGTAAGGGTTAGGGTTAGGGTAAGGGTAAGGGTTAGGGTTAGGGTTAAGTTTAGGGTTAGGGGTTAGGATTAGGGTTTGGGTTACGGTTAGGTTTAGTGTCATGTGCAGGGTAAGTGTAAGGGTTAGATTTAGGGTTAGGGTTAGGATTAGGTTTAGGGTTAAAGTTAGGGTAAGTGTAAGGCTTAGGGTTAGAGTTAGAGTTAGGGTAAGGTTTAGGGTTAGGGTTAGGGTTAGGGTTAGGGTAAGTGTAAGGGTTAATGTTAGGTTTAGGGTTAGGGGTTAGTTTTAGGGTTAGCGTTAGGGTTAGGGTAAGTTTTAGGGTTAGGGTTAGCGTTAGGGTTAGGGTAAGGGTTAGGGTTAGGGTTAGGGTTAGTGTTATGGTTAGTGTAAATGTTAGGGTTAGGGTTAGGGTTAGGGTTAGGGTAAGGGTTATGGTTAGGGTTATGGTATGAGAAAGGGATAGGGTTAGGTTAGGGTTAGGGTTAAGGTTAGTTTGTGGGTAAGGTTTAGTGTAAGGGTTAGGTTTAGGGTTAGGGTTAGGGTTAGATGTAGGGTTAGGGTAAGGGTAAGGTTTAGTGTTAGGGTTAGAGTTAGAGTTAAGGTAAGGGTTAGGGTTAGGATTAGGTTTACGGTAATGTTTAGGGTTAGGTTTGGGTAAGGGTAAGTATTAGGGTTAGGTTTAGGTTAAGAGTTAGGTTTAGGGTAAGTGTTAGGGTTAAGTTTAGGGTTGGGTTTAGTGTTAAGGTTAGGGTAAGGTTAAGGGTTAGGTTTAGGTTTAGGTTTAGGGTTAGGGTTAGGGTTAGGTTTATAGTAAGGGTTAGGGTAAGGTTTAGGTTTAGGTTTAGGGTAAGTGTAAGGGTTAGGGATAGGGTTAGGGTTAGGTTTAGGTTTAGGGTAAGGGTTAGGGTTAGGTTTAGGGTAAAGATAAGGTTTAGGGTTAGAGTTAGGTTTAGGTTTAGGGTAAAGGTAAGGGTTAGGGTTAGGGTTAGGGTTATGGAAAGGGTAAGGTAAGGGTTAGGGTTAGGTTTAGGGTAAGGGTAAGGTTTAGGGTTCGGGTTAAGGTTAGGGTTAGGGGATAGGGTTAGGGTTAGGGTTACGGTTAGGTTTAGTGTTAGGGTTAGGTTTAGGGTTATGGTTAGGGTAAGGATTAGGTTTAGGGTTAGGGTTAGCATTGAGGTAAGGGTTAGGGTTAGGGTAAGGGTAAGGGTTAGGGTTAGGGTTAAGCTTAGGGTTAGGGGTTAGGGTTTGGGTTACGGTTAGGTTTAGGGTTAGGTTTAGGGTAAGGGTAAGGGTTAGGTTTAGGGTTAGGGTTAGGATTAGGTTTAGGGTTAAGGTTAGGGTAAGGGTAAGGGTTAGGGTTAGAGTTAGTGTTAGGGTAAGGTTTAGGGTTATGGTTAGGGTTAGGGTAAGGGTAAGGGTTAGGGTTAGGTTTAGGGTTAGGGGTTAGTTTTAGGGTTATGGTTAGGGTTATGGTAAGTTTTAGGGTTAGGATTAGCGTTAGGGTTAGGGTAAGTGTTAGGGTTAGGGTTAGGGTTAGTGTTAGGGTTAGGGTAAGGGTTAGGGTTAGGGTTAGGGTAAGGGTTATGGTTAGGGTTATGGTAAGAGAAAGGGATAGGGTTAGGTTAGGGTTAGGGTTAAGGTTAGTTTGTGGGTAAGGTTTAGGGTAAGGGTTAGGTTTAGGGTTAGGGTTAGGGTTTAGGGTTACTGTTAGGGTTAGATCTAGGGTTAGGGTAAGGGTAAGGTTTTGTGTTAGGGTTAGAGATAGAGTTAAGGTAAGGGTAAGGGTTAGGGTTAGGGTTAGGGTTTGGTTTACGGTAAGGGTTAGGTTTAGGTTTAGTGTAAGGGTAAGGTTTAGGGTTAGGTTTAGGTTAAGAGTTAGGGTTAGGGTAAGGGTTAGGGTTAGGTTTAGGGTTGGGTTTAGTGTTAAGGTTAGGGTAAGGTTAAGGGTTAGGTTTATGGTTAGGTTTAGGGTTATGGTTAGGGTTATGGTAAGGCTCAGGGTAAGGTTTAGGTTTAGGGTTAGGGTTAGGTTTAGTTTTAGGTTTAGGGTAAGGGTAAGGGTTAGGGATAGGGTTAGGGTTAGGTTTAGGGTTAGGGTAAGGGTTAGGGTTAGGTTTAGTGTAAGGATAAGGTTTAGGGTTAGAGTTAGGTTTAGGGTTAGGGTAAAGGTAAGGGTTAGGGTTAGGGTTAGGTTTAGGGTTAGGTTTATGTTTAGGGTTAGGGTAAGTGTAAGGGTTAGGGTTAGGGTTATGGTAAGAGAAAGGGATAGGGTTTGGTTAGGGTTAGGGTTAAGGTTAGTGTTAGGGTAAGGTTTAGGGTTAGGGTTAGCATTAGGGTTAGGGTAAGGTTTGGGGTTAGGTTTAGGGTTAGGGTTAGGGTAAGGGTAGGGGTTAGGGATGGGGTTAGGATTAGGTTTAGGGTAAGGGTTAGGGTTAGGTTTAGGGTAAGGATAAAGTTTTGGGTTAGGGTTAGGGTTATGGTTATGGTTAGGGTTAGGGTTAGGGTTTAGGGTTAAGGCTAGGGTTAGAGGTACGGTTAGGGTAAGGGTAAGGTTTAGGGTTAGGGTTAGAGTTAGGGTTAAGGTAAGGGTAAGGGTTAGGGTTAGGTTTAGGGTTGGTTTTAATGTTAGAGTTAGGGTTAGGATAATGGTAAAGGTGAGGGTTAGGGTTAGGGTTAGTGTAAGGGTTATGGTTATGGTTAGGGTTTGGGTGAGTGTTAGGGTTAGGGTTAGGGTGATGTGTTAGGGTTAGGGTTATGGTTAGGGTAAGGGTTAGGGTTAGGTTTAGGGTAAGGTTTAGGGTTAGGGTAAGGGTAAGGGTTAGGGTTAGGGTTAGGGGTTAGGGTAACAGTTACGGTTACGTTTAGGGTTAGGGTTAGGGGAAGGGTAAGGGTTAGAGTTAGGGTGACGGTTAGGGTTAGGGTTAGGTTTAGGGGTTAGGATTCGGGTTAGAGTTAGGGTAGGGTAAGGTTTAGGGTCAGGGTTAGGGTTAGGGTTAGGTTTATGGTAAGGGTATAGGTTAGGGTTAGGGTTAGGGTTAGGGGTAAGGGTTAGGATGAGGGTAAGGATTAGGGTTAAGGTTAAGGTTAGGGGTTAGTATTAGGGTAAGGGTAAGGGTTAGGATTAGGGTTAGGGGTTATGGTAAGTGTTAGGATTAGGGTTAGTTTTAGGTTTAGGGTTAAGGTAAGTGTAAGTGTTAGGGTTACTTTTAGGGTTAGGATTAGGGATAGGGTAAGGGTTAGGTTAGGTTTTGGGTAAGGGTAAGGTTTAGGGTTAGGTTTAGGGGTAGGTTTAATGTAAGGGTAAGGCTTAGGATTAGGGTTAGGGTAAGGGTTAGGGTTAGGGCTAGGGTTAATGTTAGGTTTAGGTTTAGGGTTAGGGTAAGGGTTAGGTTTAGGGTTAGGGTTAGCATTGAGGTAAGGGTTAGGGTTAGGGTAAGGGTAAGGGTTAGGGTTAGGGTTAAGTTTAGGGTTAGGGGTTAGGATTAGGGTTTGGGTTACGGTTAGGTTTAGTGTTATGTGTAGGGTAAGTGTAAGGGTTAGATTTAGGGTTAGGGTTAGGATTAGGTTTAGGGTTAAAGTTAGGGTAAGTGTAAGGCTTAGGGTTAGAGTTAGAGTTAGGGTAAGGTTTAGGGTTAGGGTTAGGGTTAGGGTTAGGGTAAGTGTAAGGGTTAATGTTAGGTTTAGGGTTAGGGGTTAGTTTTAGGGTTAGCGTTAGGGTTAGGGTAAGTTTTAGGGTTAGGGTTAGCGTTAGGGTTAGGGTAAGGGTTAGGGTTAGGGTTAGGGTTAGTGTTATGGTTAGTGTAAATGTTAGGGTTAGGGTTAGGGTTAGGGTTAGGGTAAGGGTTATGGTTAGGGTTATGGTATGAGAAAGGGATAGGGTTAGGTTAGGGTTAGGGTTAAGGTTAGTTTGTGGGTAAGGTTTAGTGTAAGGGTTAGGTTTAGGGTTAGGGTTAGGGTTAGATGTAGGGTTAGGGTAAGGGGAAGGTTTAGTGTTAGGGTTAGAGTTAGAGTTAAGGTAAGGGTTAGGGTTAGGATTAGGTTTACGGTAATGTTTAGGGTTAGGTTTGGGTAAGGGTAAGTATTAGGGTTAGGTTTAGGTTAAGAGTTAGGTTTAGGGTAAGGGTTAGGGTTAACTTTAGGGTTGGGTTTAGTGTTAAGGTTAGGGTAAGGTTAAGGGTTAGGTTTAGGTTTAGGTTTAGGGTTAGGGTTAGGGTTAGGTTTATAGTAAGGGTTAGGGTAAGGTTTAGGTTTAGGTTTAGGGTAAGTGTAAGGGTTGGGGATAGGGTTAGGGTTAGGTTTAGGGTTAGGGTAAGGGTTAGGGTTAGGTTTAGGGTAAAGATAAGGTTTAGGGTTAGAGTTAGGTTTAGGGTTAGGGTAAAGGTAAGGGTTAGGGTTAGGGTTAGGGTTATGGAAAGGGTAAGGTAAGGGTTAGGGTTAGGTTTAGGGTAAGGGTAAGGTTTAGGGTTCGGGTTAAGGTTAGGGTTAGGGGATAGGGTTAGGGTTAGGGTTACGGTTAGGTTTAGTGTTAGGGTTAGGTTTAGGGTTATGGTTAGGGTAAGGGTTAGGTTTAGGGTTAGGGTTAGCATTGAGGTAAGGGTTAGGTTTAGGGTAAGGGTAAGGGTTAGGGTTAGGGTTAAGCTTAGAGTTAGGGGTTAGGGTTTGGGTTACGGTTAGGTTTAGGGTTAGGTTTAGGGTAAGGGTAAGTGTTAGGTTTAGGGTTAGGGTTAGGATTAGGTTTAGGGTTAAGGTTAGGGTAAGGGTAAGGGTTAGGGTTAGAGTTAGTGTTAGGGTAAGGTTTAGGGTTATGGTTAGGGTTAGGGTAAGGGTAAGGGTTAGGGTTAGGTTTAGGGTTAGGGGTTAGTTTTAGGGTTATGGTTAGGGTTATGGTAAGTTTTAGGGTTAGGATTAGCGTTAGGGTTAGGGTAAGTGTTAGGGTTAGGGTTAGGGTTAGTGTTAGGGTTAGGGTAAGGGTTAGGGTTAGGGTTAGGGTAAGGGTTATGGTTAGGGTTATGGTAAGAGAAAGGGATAGGGTTAGGTTAGGGTTAGGGTTAAGGTTAGTTTGTGGGTAAGGTTTAGGGTAAGGGTTAGGTTTAGGGTTAGGGTTAGGGTTTAGGGTTACTGTTAGGGTTAGATCTAGGGTTAGGGTAAGGGTAAGGTTTTGTGTTAGGGTTAGAGATAGAGTTAAGTAAGGGTAAGGGTTAGGGTTAGGGTTAGGGTTTGGTTTACGGTAAGGGTTAGGGTTAGGTTTAGTGTAAGGGTAAGGTTTAGGGTTAGGTTTAGGTTAAGAGTTAGGGTTAGGGTAAGGGTTAGGGTTAGGTTTAGGGTTGGGTTTAGTGTTAAGGTTAGGGTAAGGTTAAGGGTTAGGTTTATGGTTAGGTTTAGGGTTATGGTTAGGGTTATGGTAAGGGTCAGGGTAAGGTTTAGGTTTAGGGTTAGGGTTAGGTTTAGTTTTAGGTTTAGGGTAAGGGTAAGGGTTAGGGATAGGGTTAGGGTTAGGTTTAGGGTTAGGGTAAGGGTTAGGGTTAGGTTTAGTGTAAGGATAAGGTTTAGGGTTAGAGTTAGGTTTAGGGTTAGGGTAAAGGTAAGGGTTAGGGTTAGGGTTAGGTTTAGGGTTAGGTTTATGTTTAGGGTTAGGGTAAGTGTAAGGGTTAGGGTTAGGGTTATGGTAAGAGAAAGGGATAGGGTTTGGTTAGGGTTAGGGTTAAGGTTAGTGTTAGGGTAAGGTTTAGGGTTAGGGTTAGCGTTAGGGTTAGGGTAAGGTTTGGGGTTAGGTTTAGGGTTAGGGTTAGGGTAAGGGTAGGGGTTAGGGATGGGGTTAGGATTAGGTTTAGGGTAAGGGTTAGGGTTAGGTTTAGGGTAAGGATAAAGTTTTGGGTTAGGGTTAGGGTTATGGTTAGGGTTAGGGTTAGGGTTAGGGTTTAGGGTTAAGGCTAGGGTTAGAGGTACGGTTAGGGTAAGGTTTAGGGTTAGGGTTAGAGTTAGGGTTAAGGTAAGTGTATGGGTTAGGGTTAGGTTTAGGGTTGGTTTTAATGTTAGAGTTAGGGTTAGGATAATGGTAAAGGTGAGGGTTAGGGTTAGGGTTAGTGTAAGGGTTATGGTTATGGTTAGGGTTTGGGTGAGTGTTAGGGTTAGGGTTAGGGTGATGTGTTAGGGTTAGGGTTATGGTTAGGGTAAGGGTTAGGGTTAGGTTTAGGGTAAGGTTTAGGGTTAAGGTAAGGGTAAGGGTTATGGTTATGTTTAGGGCTAGGGTTAGTGCAAGGGGTTAGGGTTAGGGTTAGGTTTAGGGTTATGGTAAGGGTTAGGGTTAGTGTTAGGGTTAGAAAAGGGTAAGTGTTAGGGTTAGGGTTAGGGTTACGGTTAGGGTTACTCTTAGGGTTAGGGTTAGGTTTAGGGTTACGGTAAGTTTTAGGGATAGTCTTAGGGTTAGGGTAAGGGTTAGGGTTAGGGTTAGGGTTAGCATTAATGTTAGGGTTAGGGTTAGGGTAAGGGTAAGGTTTGGGGTTAAGGTTAGTTTTAGGGTAAGGGTAAGGGTTAGGGTTAGGGTTAGGGTTACATTTAGGGTTAGGGTTAGGGTAAGGGCAAGGTTTAGGGTTAGGGTTAGGGTTAGGGTTATGGTAAGGATTAGGGTTAGGGTAAGGGTAAGGTTTAAGGTTAGGTTTATGGTTAGGGTTAGGGTTAGGGAAAGGGTAAGGGTTAGGGTTAGTATTAGGGTTAGTGTAAGGATTAGGTTTAGGGTTAGGGTTAGGGTAATGGTTAGGGTTAGGGTTAGGGTTAGCATTAAGTTTAGGGTTAGGGTTAGGGTAAGGGAAAGGGTTAGGGTTACGTTTAGGGTTAGGGTTAGGGTAAGGGCAAGGTTTAGGGTTAGGGTTAAGGTTAGGATAAGGGTTAGGGTTAAGGTTAGGGTTAGGTTTAGGATTAGGGTTAGGGTTAGGGTAAGGGTTAGTGTTAGGGATAGGGTTAGTATTAGGTTAGGTTAGGGTTATGTTTAGGGTAAGGGTAGGGTTAGTTAGTGTTAGGGTTAGGGGTTAGGGTTAGAGTTGGGGTAAATGTAAGGGTTAGGGTTAAGTTTAGGGTTAGGGTAATATTTAGGGTTAGGGTAAGGTTTAGGGTTAGGGTTAGGTTTAGGGTTAGGTTTAGGGTAAGGGTAAGAGTTACGGTTAGGTTTACGGTTGGGGTTAAGTTTATTGTTAGGGTTAGGGTAAGGGTAACGGTTAGGTTTAGGATTAGGGTTAGGGGAAGGGTAAAGGTTAGAGTTAGGGTTAGGGTTAGGGTAAGGTTTAGGGTCAGGGTTAGGGTTAGGGTTAGGTTTATGGTAAGGTATGGGTTAGGGTTAGGGTTAGGGTTAGGGGTAAGGTTTAGGATGAGGGTAAGGATTAGGGTTAAGTTTAAGTTTAGGGGTTAGTGTTAGGGTAAGGGTAAGGGTTAGGATTAGGGTTAGTGGTTAGGGTAAGTGTTAGGATTAGGGTTAGTGATAGGTTTAGAGTTAAGTTAAGTGTATGTGTTAGGGTTATGTTTAGGGTTAGGGTTAGGAATAGCGTAAGGGATAGGTTAGGTTTAGGGTAAGGGTAAGGTTTAGGGTTAGGTTTAGGGTAGGTTTAATGTAAGGTTAAGGCTTAGGATTACGGTTAGGGTAAGGGTTAGGGTTAGGGTTAGGGTTAATGTTAGGTTTAGGTTTAGGGTTAGGGTAAGGGTTAGGGTTAGGGTTAGGGTTAGCATTAAGGTTAGGTTAGGGTTACGGTAAGGGTAAGGGTTAGGCTTAGGGTTAAGGTTAGGGTTAGGGATAGCGTTAGAGTTAGGGTTACGGTTAGGTTTAGTGTTAGGGTTAGGTTTAGGGTTAGGGTTAGGGTAAGGGTTAGGTTTAGGGTTAGGGTTAGCATTGAGGTAAGGGTTAGGGTTAGGATAAGGGGTAAGGGTTATGGTTATGTTTAGGGTTAGGGTTAGTGTAAGAGGTTAGGGTTAGGGTTAGGTTTAGGGTTATGGTTAGGGTTAGGGTTAGTGTTAGGGTTACATAAGGGTAAGTGTTAGGGTTAGGGTTAGGGTTATGATTAGGGTTAGGTTTATGGTTATGTTTAGGGTTAGGGTAAGAGTATGTGTTAGGGTTAGGGTTAGGGTTAGGGTTAGGTTTAGGGTTAGGGTTTGTGTTAGGTTTAGGTTTATGGTTAGGGTTTGGGTAAGGGTATGGCTTAGCGTTAGGGTTAGGGTTAGGTTAGGTTTAATGTTATGGTTAGGATTAGGGTCAGGGTTAGGGTAAGGGTTTGGATAAGGGTTAGGGATAGGGTTAGGGTTAGGGTTACCATTAAGTTTAGGGTTAGGGTTAGGTTAAGAGTAAGTTTTAGGGTTAGGTTTATGGTTAGGTTTGTGGTTAGGGTTAGGGTAAGGATAAGGGTTAGGGTTAGGTTATGGTGAGGTTAGGGTTAGGTTAAGGGTTAGGGTTATGGTTAGGGTAAGGTTTAGGGTTAGGGTTAGGGTAAAGGTAAGTGTTAGTGTTAGGGATAGGGTAGGGTTAGGGTCAGGGTTAGGGTTAGTGTTAGGGTTAGGGTTAAGTTTAGGGTTAGGGTAAGGTAAGGTTACGGTTAGGGTTAGGGTATGGGTAAGTGTTAGGGTTAGGGTTAGGGTAGGGTAAGGGTTACGGTTAGGTTCAGGGTAAGGTTAGCGTGAGGGTAAGGGTAAGGATTAGTGTTAGGGTTAGGTAAGGGTAATAGTTAAAGTTAGGGTTAGGGTTAGGGTGAAGTTTAGTGTTAGGGTTAGGGTTAGGGTTAGGGTTATTGTTAGGGTAAGGGTAAGGGTTAGGGTTAGGGTTAGGGTTAGGTTAGGGTTAGGGTAAGGGTTAGGGTTTGGATTATGGTAAAGTTTAGGGTTAGGGTTAGGGTTAGGGGTAGTGTTAGGGTAAGGGAAAAGGTTAGAGTTAGGGTTAGGGTTAGGTTTAGAGTTAGGGTAAAGGTTTGGGTTAGGGTTAGGATTAGGGATGGGGTAAGGGTTAGGGTTAGGTTTAGGCTTAGGTTTATGTTTAGGGTTAGTTTAAGTGTAAGTGTTAGGGTTAGGGTTAGGTTTAGGGTTGGGGTTAAGGTTAGGTTAGGGTTAGGGTAAAGGTAAGTTTAGGGTTAGGGTTAGGGTTACGGTTAGGCAAGTTTAGGGTTAGGATTAGGGTTAGGGTGAGTGTTAGGCTTAGGGTTAGGTTAGGGTTTAGGGTTAGGGTAGGGTTGTGGAAAGGGTTAGGGTTAGGGTTAGGGTTAGGTAAGGGTAAGTGTTAGGGTTAGGATTAGTGTTAGGGTTAGGTTTTTCGATTAGCGTTAGGGTTAGGGTAAGGGTAAGGGTTAGGTTTAGGTTTAGTGTTTAGGATTACGGTTAGGGTTAGTGGAAGGATTAGGGTAAGGGTAAGGGTTAAGGTTAGGTTTAGGGTTAGGGTTAGGGTTAGGGTTATGATAAGGTTAAGTTTAGGGTCAGGGGTAGGGTTAGGTAAGGGTAAATGTTAGGGTTAGGGTTAGGCTTAGGGTTAGGGTAAGTGTAAGGGGTAGGGTTAGGGTTAGAGTTAGGTTAGGGTAAGGATTATGGTTAGGGTTATGGTAAGAGAAAGGGTTATGGTTAGGTTTTGTGTTAGGGTCAGGGTTACTGTTAGGTAAGGTTAGGGTTAGGGTTACTGTTAGGGTAAGATTTACAGTTAGGGTTAGGGTAAGAGTTAGGGTTAGGGTAAGGCTTAGGTTAGGGTTAGGGATAGGTTTAGGGTTA
>JANJXV010000813.1:150000-175000 GCA_024803745.1 Megascapheus bottae | reverse complement strand
TAAGGGTAAGGGTTAGTGTTAGGGTTAGAGTTAGGTGTAAAGATTAGGGTTAGGATTAGGGTTAGGGTAAGGGTAAGGTTTAGGTTTAGGGTTAGGGTTTAGGGTTAAGGCTAAGTTTAGGGTTAGGGTTAAGGTAAGTGTAAGGGTTAGGTTAAGGTTAGGGTTAGGGTTATGGATAGGGTAAGGGTTAGAGTTAGGTTTAGGGTAAGGGTAAGGTTTAGGATTAGGGTTAGGGTTAGGGTTAGGGTTCGGTAAGAGTAAGTGTTAGGGTTAGGGTTAGGGTAAGGGTTAAGATGAGGGTAATGGTTAGAGTTAGGGTTAAGTTTAGGGGTTAGGGTTAGGGTAAGGGTAAGGATTAGGGATAGGGTTACGGGTTAGTGTTAGGGTTAGGGTAGGGTGAGTTTTAGGGTTAGGGTTAGGGTAAGGGTAAGGGTTAGGTTTAGGGTTAGGGTTACGGTTAAGTTTAGGTTTAGGGTTAGGGTAAGGGTAAGGGTTAGGTTTAAGGTTAGGGTTAGGGTTAGGGTTTGGCTAAGAGGTAGGGTTAGGGTTAGGGTTAGAGTAAGGGTTAGCGTTAGGGTTAGCATTAAGGTTAGGGTTAGGGTAAGGGTAAGGGTTAGGTTTAGGTTTAAGGTTACGGTAAGGGTAAGGGTTAGGTTGAGGGTAAGTGTTAGGCTTTGGATTATGGTTAGGGTTAGGGTAAGGGTAAGTGTTAGGGTTAGAGTTAGGGTTAGGTATAAGGTTTAGGGTTAGGGTTAGGGTTAGGGTAAGGATAAGGTTAAGGGTTAGGGTTAGGGTTAGTGTAAGGGTAAGGATTAGGGTTTGGGTTAGGGTTAAGTTTGGGGTAAGGGTTAGAGTAAGGGAAGGGGTTAGGGTTAGAGTGAGGGTTAGTTTTAGTGTTAGGGTTAGGGTTAGGGTAAGGGTAAGGGTTAGGATTAAAGTTAGGGTTAGGGTTAGGGTTAGGGTAAGGATCAGGGTTAGGGTAATTGTTAGGGTTAGGGTTAGGGGTAGGGTTAGGTTTATTGTTAGGTTTCGGTTAAGGATAAGGGTTAGGGTTAAGTTTAGGGTTGGGTTTAAGGTTAGAGTTAGGGTTAGGATTAGCGTAAGGGTAAGGGTTACGGTTAGGTTTAGGGTTGGGTTTAAGGTTAGAGTTATGGTTAGGATAAGATTAAGGGTGAGGGTTAGGTTTAGGGTTAGTGTAATGGTTAGGGTTAGCGTTAGGGTTAGGTTGAGTGTTAGGGTTAGGTTTAGGGTTAGGTGTTAGGGTTAGGGTAATTTTAGGGTAAGGGTTAGGGTTAGGGTTAGGGTAAGGGTTAGGGTTAGGTTTAGGGTAAGTGTAAGGGTTAGAGTTAGGGTTAGGCTTAGGGTTAGGGTTAGGGGTTAGGATTAGGGTTAGGTTTAGGATTAGGATAAGTGTTAGGGTTAGTGTTAGGTTTAGATAAGGATAAGTGTTAGGGTTAGGGTTAGGGTTAGGGTTAGTCTTAGGGTTAGGGTTATGGTTAGGGTTACGGAAAGGGTAAGGGTTAGGGTTAGGGTTAGGGTTAGGGTAAGGTTTAGGGTTAGTCTTAGGGTTAGGGTAAGGGTTAGGGTTATGGTTAGCATTAAGGTTAGGGTTAGTGTTAGGGTAATGGTAAGGGTTGGGGTTAGGGTTAGGGTTAGGGTAAGGGTAAGGGTTAGTGTTAGGGTTAGGGTTAGGGTTAGATTTAGGGTTAGGGTTAGGGTAAGGGCAAGGTTTAGGTATAGGGTTAGGTTTAGGGTTAGGGTAAGGGTTAGGGTTAGGTAGGGTAAGGGTAAGGTTTAAGGTTAGGGTTAGGGTTAGGGTTAGGGTAAGGTTTAGGGTTAGGGTTAGGGTAAGGGCAAGGTTAAGGTATAGGGTTAGGGTTAGGGTTAGGGTTAGGGTTAGGATTAGGTTTATGTTTAGGGTTAGGGTAAGGGTAAGGGTTAGGGTTAGGGTTAGTGTGAGGGTTAGGGTTAAGATTATGGTTAGTGTTAGGGTAAGGATAAGGGTTATGGTTAGGGTTATGGTAAGAGAAGTTGATAGTGTTAGGTTAGGGTTAGGGTTAAGGTTAGTGTTAGGGTAAGGTTTAGGGTTAGGGTTAGCATTAGGGTTAGGGTAAGGTTTAGGGTTAGGGTTAGGGTTAGGGTTAGGTTTATGGTTAGGGTTAGGGTAAGGGTAAGGGTTAGGGATAGAGTTATGATTAGGGTTAGTTTTAGGGTTAGGGTAAGGGTTAGGGTTAGGTTTAAGGTAAGGATAAAGTTTAGGGTTAGGGTTAGGGTTAGGGTAAGGGTAAGGTTTAGGGTTAGGGTTAGTGTTAGGGTTAGGGTTAAGATTATGGTTAGGGTTAGGGTAAGGCTATGGGTTAGGGTTAGAATTAGGGTAAGGGTTTAGGGTTAGGGCTAGGGTTAGAGCTAGGGTTAGGGTAAGGGTAAGGTTTAGGGTTAGGTTTAGAGTTATGGTTAAGGTAAGGGTAAGGGTTAGGGTTAGGTTTAGGGTTGGGTTTAAGGTTAGAGTTAGGGTTAGGATAATGGTAAAGGTGAGGGTTAGGGTTAGGGTTAGTGTAATGCTTATGGTTATGGTTAGGGTTAGGGTGAGTGTTAGGGTTAGGGTTAGGGTTAGGTGTTAGGGTTAGGGTTATGGTTAGGGTAAGGGTTAGGTTTAGGTTTAGGGTAAGTGTTAGGTTTAGGGTTAGGGTTAGGGTAAGGCTAAGGGTTAGGGTTATGTGTAGGGTTAGGGTTAGGGTTAGGGGTTAGGGTTAGGGTTAGGTTTAGGGTTAGCTTAAGGGTTAGGGTTAGTGTTAGGTTTAGATAAGTGTAAGTGTTATGGTTAGGGTTAGGGTTCGGGTTAGGTTTAGTCTTAGGTTTAGGGTTAGGGTTAGGGTTAGGGAAAGGGTAAGGGTTAGGCTTAGGGTTAGGGTTAGGGTAAGGTTTAGTGATAGTCTTAGGGTTAGGGTAAGGGTTAGGTTTAGGTTTAGGGTTAGCATTAAGGTTAGGGTTAGTGTTAGGGTAAGGGTAAGGTTTGGGGTTAAGGTTAGGGTTAGGGTAAGGGTAAGGGTTAGGGTTAGGATTAGGGTTAGGTTTAGGGTTAGGGTTAGGGCAAGGGAAAGGTTTCGGGTTAGGGTTAGGGTTAGGGTAAGGGTTAGGGTTAGGTAGGGTAAGGGTAAGGTTTAGGGTTAGGGTTAGGGATAGGGTTAGGGTAAGGGTTATGGTTAGGGATAGTGTTAGTGTTAGGGTTAGGTTTAGGGTTAGAGTTAGGGTAAGGGTAAGGGTTAGGGTTATGGTTAGGGTTAGGGTTAGAGTTAGTGTAAGGGTAAGGGTTAGGGTTAAGTTTAGGGTTAGGATTAAGTTTAGGGTTGGGGTAATGGTTAGGATTAGGGTAAGGGTTAGGGTTAGGTTTAGGTTTAGGTTTAGGGTAAGGGTAAGTGTTAGGTTTAGGTTTAGGGTTTAGGTTAAGTTTATTGTTAGGGTTAGGGTAAGGGTAAGGGTTAGGTTTAGGATTAGGGTTAGGGGAAGGGTAAGGGTTACGGTTAGGGTGAGGGTTAGGGTTAGGGTTAGGGGATAGGGTTCGGGTTAGAGTTAGGGTTAGGGTAAGATTTAGGGTCAGGTTTAGGTTAAGGTTCAGTTTATGGTAAGGGTATGGGTTAGGGTTAGGTTTAGGGTTAGGGGTAAGGGTTAGGGTTAGGTTTAGTGTTAGCGTAAGGGTAAGGGTCAGGATTAGGGTTAGGGGTTAGGGTTAGGGTTAGTTTTAGGTTTAGGGTTAAGGAAAGTGTAAGTGTTAGGGTTAGGTTTATGGTTAGGGTTAGGGATAGGTTAAGGGTTAGGTTAGGTTTAGGGTAAGTGTAAGGTTTAGGGTTAGGTTTAGGGTTAGGTTTAATGTAAGGGTAAGGGTTAGGGTTAGGGTTAGGGTTAGGGTTAGGGTATGGGTTAGGGTTAGGGTTAGGGTTAGTGTTAGGTTTAGGGTTAGGGTAAGGGTTAGGGTTAGGGTTATGGTAAGGTTTAGGTTTAGTCTTAGTGTTAGGGTAAGGGTTAGGGTTAGGGTTCGGATAAAGTTTAGGGTTAGGGTTAGGTTTAATGTAAGGGTAAGGGTAAGGGTAAGGGTTAGGGTTAGGGTTAGGGTTAGGGTTTAGGGTTAGGGCTAGGGTTAGAGCTAGGGTTAGGGTAAAGGAAGTTTTAGGTTTAGGGTTAGAGTTAGGGTTAAGGTAAGGGTAAGAGTTAGGGTTAGGTTTAGGGTTGGGATTACGGTTAGAGTTAGGGTTAGGATAATGGTAAAGGTGAGTGTTAGGGTTAGGGTTAGGGTGAGGTGTTAGGGTTAGGGTTATGGTTAGGGTAAGGGTTAGGTTTAGGGTTAGGGTAAGGGTTAGGGTTAGGGTTAGGGTTAGGGTAAGGGTAAGTGTTAGGGTTATGTTTAGGGTTAGGGTTAGAGTTAGGGGTTAGGTTTAGTGTTAGGTTCAGGGTTAGGGTAAGGGTTAGGGTTAGTGTTAGGTTTAGATAAGGGTAAGTGTTAGGGTTAGGGTTAGGGTTCGTGTTAGGTTTAGGTTTAGTCTTAGGGTTAGGTTTAGGGTTAGGGTTAGGGTTACGGAAAGGGTTAGGGTTAGGGTTAGGGTTAGGGTAAGGTTTAGGGATAGTCTTATGGTTAGGGTAAGGGTTAGGGTTAGGGTTAGGGTTAGCATTAATATTAGGGTTAGGGTTAGGGTAAGGGTAAGGTTTGGGGTTAAGATTAGGGTTAGGGTAAGGGTAAGGGATAGGGTTAGGGTTAGGTTTAGGGTTAGGGTTAGGGTAAGGGCAAGGTTTAGGGTTAGGGTTAGGGTGAGGTGTTAGGGTTAGGGTTAGGGGTTAGGGTTCGGGTTAGAGTTAGGTTTAGGGTAAGGTTAAGGGTCAAGTTTAGGTTAAGGTTAGGGTTAGGGTAAGGGTTAGGTTAGGTTTAGTGTTAGAGTTAAGGTTAAGATTAGGGGTTAGTGTTAGGGTAAGGGTAAGGGTTAGTATTAGGGTTAGGGGTTAGGGTTAGGGTTAGGATTAGGGTTAGTTTTAGGTTTAGGGTTAAGTTAAGTGTAACTGTTAGGGTTAGGTTTAGGGTTAGGGTTAGGGATAGGGTAAGGGTTAGGTTAGGTTTAGGGTAAGGGTAAGGTTTAGGGTTAGGTTTAGGGGTAGGTTTAATGTAAGGGTAAGGGTTAGGGTTAGGGTTAGGGTAAGGGTGAGGGTTAGGGTTAGGGTTAGGGTTAATGTTAGGTTTAGGGTTAGGGTAAGGCTTAGGGTTAGGGTTAGGGTTAGGGTAAGGTTTATGGTTAATCTTAGTGTTAGGGTAAGGATTAGGGTTAGGGTTAGCATTAAGGTTAGGGTTAGGGTTAGGGTTAGGGTAAGGGTAAGGGTTGGGGTTAGGGTTAGGGTTAGGGCAAAGGTAAGGGTTAGTGTTAGGGTTAGGGTTAGGGTTAGGGTTAGGGTAAGGTTTAGGGTTAGGGTTAGGCTTAGGGTTAGGGATAGGGTTAGGGTAAAGGTAAGGGTTATGTTGAGGGTTACAGTTAGGGTTAAAGTTAGGGTAAGGGTAAGGGTTAGGGTTAAGTTTAGGGTTAGGGTAAGGGTTAGGGTTAGGTTAAGGGTTAGGGTTAGGGTAAGGGTTAGGTTTAGGGTAAGGGTAAGAGTTAGGGTTAGGTTTAGGGTTGGGGTTAAGGTTAGGGTTAGGGTTATGGTAAGGGTAAGGGTTAGGGTTAGGTTTAGGGTTAGGGGAGGGGTAAGGGTTAGGGTTAGGGTGAGGGACAGGGTTAGGAATAGGGGTTAGGGTTCGGGTTAGGGTTAGGGGAAGGGTTAGGGTCAGGGTTAGGGTTAGGGTTAGGTTTATGGTAAGGGTATGGGTTAGGGTTAGGGTTAGGGTTAGTGGGAAGGGTTAGGGTTAGTTTATGGTTAGGGTTGGGTTTAAGGTTAGGTTAAGTGTTAGGGTTAGTGTTAGGTTTAGATAAGGGTAGGTGTTAGGGTTAGGGTTAGGGTTAGGGTTAGTCTTAGGGTTAGGGTTTGGGTTAGGGTTAGGGTTAGGGTTAGGGTAAGGGTAAGGGTTAGGGATGGGTAAGGGTTAGGTTAGGTTTAGGGTAAGGGTAATGTTTAGGGTTAGGTTTAGGGGTAGGGTTTGCGTAATGGTAAGGTTTAGGGTTAGGGTTAGGGCTAGGTTTATGGTTAGGGTTAGGGTAAGTGTAAGGGTTAGGGTTAGGTTTAGGGTTTGGGTTTAGGTAAGGTTAGGGTAAGGGTAAGGGTTAGGGTTAGTGTTGGTGTTACGGTTAGGTTTAGGTTTACGGATAGGGTTAGGGTTAGAATTAGTGTAAGGGTAAGGGTAAGTGTTAGGGTTAGGGTTAGGGTTAGGATGAGGGTAAGGGATAGGGTTAGAGTTAGGGTTAGGGTTAAGGTTAGGGTTAGTGTTAGGGTTAGGGTTAGTGTAAGGTAAGGGTTAGAGTTATGGTTACGGTTAAGGTTAGAGTTAGGGTTAGGGTTAGGTTAAGGGTTAGGGTTAGGGTTAGGGTTAGGGTTAGGATGAGGGTAAGGGATAGGGTTAGGGTTAGCATTAAGGTTAGGGTTAGGGATAGGGTAAGGGTAAGGGTTAAGGTTAGGGTTAAGGTTAGGGTTAGGGGTTAGGGTTAGGGTTAGGGTTACGGTTCGGTTTAGGGTTAGGGTTAGGGTAAGGGTTAGAGTTAGGGGTTAGCTTTAGTGTTTGGGTTTGGGTTAGGTTAAGTTTAGGGTTAGGGTTAGCGTTAGGGTTAGGGTAAGGGTTAGGGTTAGGATTAGGTTTAGGTTTAGGGTTAGGGTAAGGGTAAGGTTTAGGGTTAGAATTAGGTTTAGGGGTTAGGTTTAGTTTTAGGGTCAGGGTTAGGGTAAGTTTTAGGGTTAGGGCTAGCGTTAGGGTTAGGGTAAGGGTTAGGGTTAGGGTTATGTTTAGGGTTATGTTTAGGGGTAGGGGTTAGGGTTAGGGTTAGGTTTAGGGTTAGGGTAAGGGTTAGGGTTAGTGTTAGGTTTAGATAAGGGTAAGTGTTAGGGTTACGGTTAGGGTTCTTGTTAGGGTTAGGGTTAGTCTTAGGGTTAGGGTTAGGGTTAGGGTTACGGAAAGGGTAAGGGTCAGGTTTAGGGTTAGGGTAAGGTTTAGGTATAGTCTTAGGGTTAGGGTAAGGGTTAAGGTTAGGGTTAGGGTTAGCATTAATGTTAGGGTTAGAGTTAGAGTAAGGGTAAGTTTTGGGGTTAAGGTTAGGGTTAGGGTAAGGGCAAGGGTAAGGGTTAGGGTTAGTGTTAGGGTTAGGTTTAGGGTTAGGGTTAGGGTTAGGGCAAGGTTTAGGGTGAGGGTTAGGATGAGGGTTAGGGTTAGGGTTAGGGGTTAGGGTTCGGGTTAGAGTTAGGGTTAGGGTAAGGTTTAGGGTCAGGTTTAGGTTAAGGTTAGGTTTATGGTAAGGGTATGGGTTAGGGTTAGGGTTAGGGTTAGGGTTAGGGTTAGGGGTAAGTGTTAGGGTTAGCTTTAGTGTTAGGGTAAGGGTAAGATTTAGGGTTAGGGTTAGGAGTTAGGGTTAGGATGAGTGTAAGGATTAGGGTTAAAGTTATGGTTAGGAGTTAGTGTTAGGGTAAGGGTAAGGGTTAGTATTAGGGTTAGGGGTTAGGGTTAGGGTTAGGATTAGGGTTAATTTTAGGTTTAGGGTTAAGGTAAGTGTAAGTGTTAGGGTCTGGTTTAGGGTTAGTGTTAGGGATAGGGTAAGGGTTAGGTTAGGTTTAGGGTAAGGGTAAGGTTTAGGGTTAGGTTTAGGGGTAGGTTTAATGTAAGGGTAAGGGTTAGGGTTAGGGTTAGGGTTAGGGTAAGGGTTAGGGTTAGGGTTACGGTTAATGTTATGTTTAGGGTTAGGGTAAGGGTTAGGGTTAGGGTTAGCATTAAGGTTGGGGTTAGGGTTAGGGTAAGGGTTAGGGTTGGTGTTAGGATTAGGGTTAGGGTAAAGGTAAGGGTTAGGGTAAGGGTTAGGTTTAGGGTAAGGGAAGAGTTAGGGTGAGGTTTAGGGTTGGGGTTAAGGTTAGGGTTAGGGTTAGGGTAAGGGTAAGGGTTAGGGTTAGGTTTAGTGTTAGGGTAGAGGTAAGGGTTAGGGTTAGGGTGAGGGTTAGGGTTAGGGTTAGGGGTTAGGGTTCGGGTTAGGTTTAGGGGAAGGGTTAGGGTCAGGGTTAGGGTTATGGTTAGGTTTATGGTAAGAGTATGGGTTAGGGTTAGGGTTAGGGTTAGTGGGAAGGGTTAGGGTTAGGTTATGGTTAGTGTTGGGTTTAGGGTTAGGTTAAGTGTTAGGGTTACTGTTAGGTTTAGATAAGGGTAGGTGTTAGGGTTAGGGTTAGGGTTAGGGTTAGTCTTAGGGTTAGGGTTAGGGTTAGGTTTAGGGTTAGGGTAAGGGTAAGGGTTAGGGTTAGGGAAGGGTAATGGTTAGGTTAGGTTTAGGGTATGGGTAATGTTTAGGGTTAGGTTTAGGGGTAGGGTTTGGGTAAGGGTAGGGGTTAGGGTTAGGGTTAGGGTTAGGGCTAGGTTTATGGTTAGGGTTAGGGTAAGTGTAAGGGTTAGGGTTAGGTTTAGGGTTTGGGTTTAGGTAAGAGTTAGGGTAACGGTAAGGGTTAGTGTTAGGGTTGGGTTTACGGTTAGGTTTAGGTTTACGGATAGGGTTAGGGTTAGAGTTAGGGTAAGGGTAAGGGTAAGTGTTAGGGTTAGGGTTAGGGTTAGGGTTAGGATGAGGGTAAGGGATAGGGTTAGGGTTAGGGTTAAGGTTAGGGTTAGTATTAGGGTTAATGTTAGTGTAAGGTAAGGGTTAGGGTTATGGTTACAGTTAAGGTTAGAGTTAGCGTTAGGGTTAGGGTAAGGGTTAGGGTTAGGGTTAGGGTAAGGGTTAGGTTTAGGGTTAGGGTTAGGATTAGTTTTAGGTTTAGGGTAAGGGTAAGGGATAGGGATAGGGTTAGGGTTAGGGTTAGAGTTAGGTTTAGGGTTAGGGTAAAGGTAAGGGTTAGTGTTAGGATTAGGGTTATGGAAAGGGTACGGTAAGGGTTAAGGTTAGGTTTAGGGTAAGGATAAGTTTTAGGGTTAGGGTTAGGGTTAGGGAAAGGCTAAGGGTTGGGATTAGGGTTAGGGTTAGGGTTAGTGTTAGGGTTAGTCTTACGGTTAGGGTTAGGTTTAGGGTTAGGTTTACGGAAAGGGTAAGGGTTAGGATTAGGTTTAGGGTAAGGTTTAGGGATAGTCTTAGGGTTAGGGTAAGGGTTAGGGTTAGGGTTAGGGTTAGCATTAAGTTTAGGGTTAGGGTAAGGGATAGGGTTAGGGTTAGGTTTAGGGTTAGGGTTAGGGTAAGGGCAAGGTTTAGGGTTAGGTTTAGGGTAAGGGTTAGGGTAAGGGTTAGGGTTAGGTATAGGGTTAGGGTTAGGGTTAGGGTAAGTGTTAGGGTTAGGTTTACGGTTAGGGTTAGGGAAAGGGTAATGGTTAGGGTTAGGTTTAGGGTTAGGTTTAGAGTTAGGGTAAGGGTAAGCGTTAGGGTTAAGTTTAGGGTTAGGATTAAGTTTAGGGTTAGGGTAATGTTTAGGGTTAGGGTAAGGTTTAGGGTTAGGGTTAGGTTTAGGGTTAGGTTTAGGGTAAGGGTAGGAGTTACGGTTAGGTTTAGGGTTGGGGTTACGTTTATTGTTAGGTTTAGGGTAAGGGTAAGTATTAGGTTTAGGATTAGGGTTAGGGGAAGGGTAAGGGTTAGAGTTAGGGTGAGGGTTAGGGTTAGGGTTAGGGATTAGGGTTCGGTTAGAGTTAGGGTAGGGTAAGGTTTAGGGTCAGGGTTAGGGTTAGGGTTAGGTTTATGGTAAGGGTATGGGTTAGCGTTAGGGTTAGGGTTAGGGGTAAGGGTTAGGATGAGGGTAAGGATTAGGGTTAAGGTTAAGGTTAGGGCTTAGTGTTAGGGTAAGGGTAAGGGTTAGGATTAGGGTTAGGGGTTAGGGTAAGTGTTAGGATTAGGGTTAGTTTTAGGTTTAGGGTTAAGGTAAGTGTAAGTGTTAGGGTTACGTTTAGTGTTAGGGTTAGGGATAAGGTAAGGGTTAGGTTAGGTTTAGGGTAAGGGTAAGGTTTAGGGTTAGGTTTAGGGGTAGGTTTAATGTAAGGGTAAGGCTTAGGATTACGGTTAGGGTAAGGGTTAGGGTTAGGGTTAGGGTTAATGTTAGGTTTAGGTTTAGGTTTGGTGTTAGGGTAAGGGTTAGAGTTAGGGTTATGGTTAGCATTAAGGTTAGGGTTAGGGTTAGGGTAAGGGCAAGGGTTAGGGTTAGGGTTAAGGTTAGTGTTAGGGGATAGGGTTAAGGTTAGGGTTATGGTTAGGTTTAGTGTTAGGGTTAGGTTTAGGGTTAGGGTTAGGGTAAGGGTTAGGTTTAGGGTTAGGGTTAGCATTGAGGTAAGGGTTAGGGTTAGGGTAAGGGTAAGGGTTAGGGTAAGGGTTAAGGTTAGGGTTAGGGGATAGGGTTAGGGTTAGGTTTACGGTTAGGTTTAGTGTTAGTGTTAGGTTTAGGGTTATGGTTAGGGTAAGGGTTAGGTTTAGGGTTAGGGTTAGCATTGAGGTTAGGGTTAGGGTTAGGGTAAGGGTAAGGGTTAGGGTTAGGGTTAAGGTTAGGGTTAGGGGTAAGGGTTAGGGTTTGGGTTACGGTTAGGTTTAGGGTTAGGATTAGGGTAAGGGTAAGGGTTAGGTTTAGGGTTAGTGTTAGGATTAGGTTTAGGGTTAAGGTTAGGGTAAGGGTAAGGGTTAGGGTTAGAGTTAGAGTTAGGGTAAGGTTTAGGGTTAGGGTTAGGGTTAGGGTTAGGGTAAAGGTAAGGGTTAGGGTTAGGTTTAGGGTTAGGTGTTAGTTTTAGGGTTAGGGATAGGGTTAGGGTAAGTTTTAGGGTTAGGGTTAGCGTTAGGGTTAGGGTAAGGGTTAGGGTTAGGGTTAGGATTAGTGTTAGGGTTTGGGTAAGGATTAAGGTTAGGGTTAGGGTTAGGGTAAGGGTTAGGGTTAGGGTTATGGTAAGAGAAAGGGATAGGGTTAGGTTAGGGTTAGGTTTAAGGTTAGTTTGTGGGTAAGGTTTAGGGTAATGGTTAGCTTTAGGGTTAGGGTTAGGGTTTAGGGTTAGGGTTAGGGTTAGATCTAGGGTTAGGGAAGGGTAAGGTTTAGTGTTAGGGTTAGAGTTAGAGTTAAGTTAAGGGTAAGGGTTAGGGTTAGGTTTAGGTTTACGGTAAGGTTTAGGGTTAGGTTTAGGATAAGGGTAAGTTTTTGGGTTAGGTTTAGGTTAAGAATTAGGGTTAGGGTAAGGGTTAGGGTTAGGTTTAGGTTTGGGTTTAGTGTTAAGGTTAGGGTAAGGTTAAGGGTTAGGTTTAGGGTTAGGTTTAGGGTTAGGGTTAGGATTAGGGTTATGGTAAGGGTTAGGGTAAGGTTTAGGTTTAGGGTTAGGGTTATGTTTAGTTTTAGGTTTAGGGTAAGGGTAAGGGTTAGGGATAGGGTTAGTGTTAGGTTTAGGGTTAGGGTAAGGGTTAGGGTTAGGTTTAGGGTAAGGATAAGGTTTAGGGTTTGAGTTAGGTTTAGGGTTAGGGTAAAGGTAAGGGTTAGGGTTAGGGTTACGGTTATGGAAAGGGTAAGGTAAGGGTTAGGGTTAGGTTTACGGTAAGGATAAGGTTTAGGGTTAGGGTTAGGGTAAGGGTTAGGGTTATGGTTAGGGTTAGGTTTAGGGTTAGGGTTAGGGTAAGGGCAAGTTTTAGGGTTAGGGTTAGGGTTAGGGTTAGGGTAAGGAGTAGGGTTAGGGTAAGGGTAAGGTTTAAGGTTAGGTTTATGGTTAGGGTTAGGGTTAGAGAAAGGGTAAGGGTTAGGGTTAGGATTAGGGTTAGGGTAAGGATTAGGGTTAGGGCAAGGTTTAGGGTTAGGGTTAGGGTAAAGGTTAGGGTTAGGGTTAGGGTTAGTGTTAGGGTAAGGTTTAGGTTTAGGGATAGGGTTAGTGTTAGGGTAAGGGTTAGGGTTAGGGATAGGGTTAGTGTTAGGGTTAGGTTTAGGTTTAGGGTTAGGGTAAGGTTAAGGGTTAGGGTTAGGGTTAGGGTTAGAGTTAGGGTAAGTGTTAGGGTTAGGGCTAGGGTTAGGGTTAGCATTAAGTTTAGGGTTAGGTTTAATGTAAGTGTTAGGTTTAGGCTTAGGTTTAGGGTAAGGGTAAGGGTTACGGTTAGGTTTGGGTTGGGGTTAAGTTTATTGTTAGGTTTAGGGTAAGGGTAAGTGTTAGGTTTAGGATTAGCGTTAGGGGAAGGGTAAGGTTTAGAGTTAAGGTGAGGGTTAGGGTTAGGGTTAGGGGTTAGGGTTCGGGTTAGACTTAGGGTAGGGTAAGGTTTAGGGTCAGGGTTAGGGTTAGGGTTAGGTTTATGGTAAGGTCATGGGTTAGGGTTAATGTTAGGGTTAGGGGTAAGGGTTAGGATGAGGGTAAGGATTAGGGTTAATTTTAAGGTTAGGGGTTAGTGTTAGGGTAAGGGTAAGGGATAGGATTAGGGTTAGGGGTTAGGGTAAGTGTTAGGATTAGGGTTAGTTTTAGGTTTAGGGTTAAGGTAAGTGTAAGTGTTGGGGTTACGTTTAGGTGTAGGGTTAGGGATAGGGTAAGGGTTAGGTTAGGTTTAGGGTAAGGGTAAGGTTTAGGGTTAGGTTTAGGGGTAGGTTTAATGTAAGGGTAAGGCTTAGGATTAGGGTTAGGGTAAGGGTTAGGGTTAGGGTTAGGGTTAGGGTTAATGTTAGGTTTAGGGTAAGGTTTAGGGTTAGGGTTAGGGTAAGGGTAAGGGTTAGGTTTAGGGTTAGGGTTAGGATTAGGTTTAGGGTTAAGTTTAGGGTAAGGGTAAGGGTTAGGGTTAGAGTTAGAGTTAGAGTAAGGTTTAGGGTTAGGGTTAGGGTTACTGTTAGGGTTAGGGTAATGGTAAGGGTTAGGGTTAGGTTTAGGGTTAGGGGTTAGTTTTAGGGTTAGGGTTAGGGTTAGGGTAAGTTTTAGCGTTAGGGTTAGCGTTAGTGTTAGGGTAAGGGTTAGGGTTAGGGTTAGGGTTAGTGTTAGGGTTAGGGTAAGGGTTAGGGTTAGGGTTAGGGTAAGGTTTAGGTATAGTCTTAGGGTTAGGGTAAGGGTTAGGGTTAGGGTTAGGGTTAGCATTAATGTTAGGGTTAGGGTTAGGGTAAGGGTAAGGTTTGGGGTTAAAGTTAGGGTTAGGGTAAGGGTAAGGGTTAGGGTTAGGGTTATGGTTAGGTTTATGGTTAGGGTTAGGGTAAGGGCAAGGTTTAGGGTTAGGGTTAGGGTTAGGGTTAGAGTAAGGATTAGGGTTAGGGTAAGAGTAAGGTTTAAGGTTAGGTTTAAGGTTAGGGTTAGGGTTAGGGAAAGGGTAAGGGTTAGAGTTAGTATTAGGGTTTGGGTAAGGATTACGTTTAGGGTTAGGGTTAGGGTAAGGTTAGGGTTAGGGTTAGGGTTAGCATTAAGTTTAGGGTTAGGGTTAGGGTAAGGGAAAGGGTTAGGGTTAGGTTTAGGGTTAGGGTAAGGGTTAGGGTGAGTGTTAGCGTAAGGGTTAGGATTATTGTTAGGGTTAGGGTTAGGGTTAGGGTTAGGGTTAGTTTTAGGTTTAGGGTTGGGGTTAAGGTTAGTGTTAGGGTTAGGGTAAGGGTAAGTGTTAGGGTTACGTTTAGGGTTAGGGTAAGAGTTAGGTTTAGGGTTAGGGTAAGAGTTAGGTTTAGGGTTATGTATAGGGTTAGGGTTAGGGTTAGGGTTAGTTTTAGGTTTAGGGTTGAGGTTAAGGTTAGGGTTAGGGAAAGGGTAAGGGTGAGGGTTAGGGTTAAGGTAAGGGTAAGGGTTAGGGGTAGGGTTAGGGTTAGGGTAAGGGTAAATTTTAGCGTTAGTGTTAGGATTAGGTTTAGGGTTAGGGTTAGGTTTAGGGGAAGGGTTATGTTTAGGATTGGGGTTAGGTTTAGGATTAGGGTAAGGGTAAGGGTTAGGGTTAGGGTAAGTGTTAGGTTTAGGGTTAGGGTTAGGTTTAGGGTTATGGTTAGGGTAAGGGTAAGGGTTAGTGTTAGGGTTAGTGATAGGTTTAGGGTTGAGGTTAAGTTTAGGGTTAGGGTTAGGGTAAGGGTAAGGGTTAGGTTTAGGTTTAGGGTTAGGGTAAGAGTTAGGGTTAGGGATACGATTAGGGTTAGGTTTATGGTTATGGTTAGGGTTAGGGTAAGACCATGTATTAGGGTTAGGTTTAGGGTTAGGGTTAGGTTTATGGTTAGGGTTAGGGTTAGGTTTAGGGTTAGGGTAAGGAGTAGGGTTAGGGTAATGGTAAGGTTTAAGGTTAGGTTTATGGTTAGGGTTAGGGTTAGGGAAAGGGTAAGGGTTAGGGTTAGGATTAGGGTTAGGGTAAGGATTAGGGTTAGGGTTAGGGTTAGGGTAAGGGTTAGGGTTAGGGTTAGGGTTAGCATTAAGTTTAGGGTTAGGGTTAGGGTAAGGGAAAGGGTTAGGGTTAGGTTTAGGGTTAGGATTAGGGTAAGGGCAAGGTTTAGGGTTAGGGTTAGGGTAAGTGTTAGGGTTAGGGTTAGGATTAGATTTAGGGTTAGGGTTAGGGTTAGGGTAAGGGTTAGAGTTAGGGATAGGGTTAGTGTTAGGGTTAGGTTTAGGGTTAGGGTTAGGGTAAGGGTAAGGGTTACGGTTAGGGTTAGGGTTAGGGTTAGAGTTAGGGTAAGGGTAAGCGTTAGGGTTAAGTTTAGGGTTAGGATTAAGTTTAGGGTTAGGGTAATGTTTAGGGTTAGGGTAAGGTTTAGGGTTAGGGTTAGGATTAGGGTTAGGTTTAGGGTAAGGGTAACAGTTACGGTTAGGTTTAGGGTTGGGGTTACGTTTACTGTTAGGTTTAGGGTAAGGGTAAGGGTTAGGTTTAGGATTAGGGTTAGGGGAAGGGTAAGGGTTAGAGTTAGGGTGAGGGTTAGGGTTAGGGTTAGGGGTTAGGGTTCGGGTTAGAGTTAGGGTAGGGTAAGGTTTAGGGTCAGGGTTAGGGTTAGGGTTAGGTTTATGGTAAGGGTATGGGTTAGCGTTAGGGTTAGGGTTAGGGGTAAGGGTTAGGATGAGGGTAAGGATTAGGGTTAAGTTTAAGGTTAGGGGTTAGTGTTAGGGTAAGGGTAAGGGTTAGGATTAGGGTTAGGGGTTAGGGTAAGTGTTAGGATTAGGGTTAGTTTTAGGTTTAGGTTTAAGGTAAGTGTAAGTGTTAGGGTTACGTTTAGGGTTAGGATTAGGGATATGGTAAAGGTTAGGTTAGGTTTAGGGTAAGGGTAAGGTTTAGGGTTAGGTTTAGGGGTAGATTTAATGTAAGGGTAAGGCTTAGGATTAGGGTTAGGGTAAGGGTTAGGGTTAGGGTTAGGGTTAATGTTAGGTTTAGGTTTAGGGTTAGGGTAAGTGTTAGGGTTAGGGTTAGGGTTAGCATTAAGGTTAGGGTTAGGGTTAGGGTAAGGGTAAGGGTTAGGGTTAGGGTTAAGGTTAGGGTTAGGGGATAGAGTTAGGGTTAGGGTTACGGTTAGGTTTAGTGTTAGGGTTAGGTTTAGGGTTAGGGTTAGGGTAAGGGTTAGGTTTAGGTTTAGGGTTAGCATTGATGTAAGGGTTAGGGTTAGGGTAAGGGTAAGGGTTAGGGTTAGGGTTAAGGTTAGGGTTAGGGGTTAGGGTTAGGGTTTGGGTTACGGTTATGTTTAGGGTTATGGTTAGGGTAAGGGTTAGGTTTAGGGTTAGGGTTAGGATTAGGTTTAGGGTTAAAGTTAGGTTAAGGGTAAGGCTTAGGGTTAGAGTTAGAGTTAGGGTAAGGTTTAGGGTTAGGGTTAGGGTTAGGGTTAGGGTTAGGGTAAGGGTAAGGGTTAATGTTAGGTTTAGGGTTAGGGGTTAGTTTTAGGATTAGGGTTAGGGTTAGGGTAAGTTTTAGGGTTAGGGTTAGCGTTAGGGTTAGGTTAAGGGTTAGGGTTAGGTTTAGTGTTAGGGTTAGTGTAAATGTTAGGGTTAGGGTTAGGGTTAGGGTAAGGGTTATGGTTAGGGTTATGGTATGAGAAAGGGATAGGTTTAGGTTAGGGTTAGGGTTAAGGTTAGTTTTTGGGTAAGGTTTAGGGTAAGGGTTAGGTTTAGGGTTAGTGTTAGGGTTTAGGGTTAGGGTTAGGGTTAGATGAAGGGTTAGGGTAAGGGTAAGGTTTAGTGTTAGGGTTAGAGTTAGAGTTAAGGTAAGGGTAAGGGTTAGGGTTAGGGTTAGGATTAGGTTTACGGTAATGTTTAGGGTTAGGTTTAGGGTAAGGGTAAGTTTTAGGGTTAGGTTTAGGTTAAGAGTTAGGGTTAGGGTAAGGGTTAGGGTTAAGTTTAGGGTTGGGTTTAGTGTTAAGGTTAGGGTAAGGTTAAGGGTTAGGTTTATGGTTAGGTTTAGGGTTAGGGTTAGGGTTAATTTTATGGTAAGGGTTAGGGTAAGGTTTCGGTTTAGGGTTAGGGTTAGGTTTAGTTCTAGGTTTAGGGTAAGGGTAAGGGTTAGGGATAGGGTTAGGGTTAGGTTTAGGGTTAGGGTAAGGGTTAGGGTTAGGTTTAGGGTAAGGATAAGGTTTAGGGTTAGAGTTAGGTTTAGGGTTAGGGTAAAGGTAAGGGTTAGGGTTAGGGTTAGGGTTATGGAAAGGGTAAGGTAAGGGATAGGGTTAGGTTTAGGGTAAGGATAAGGTTTAGGGTTAGGGTTAGGGTAAGGGTAAGGGTTGGGATTAGGGTTAGGGTTAGGGTAAGGGTAAGGGTTAGGGTTAGGGTTAGGTTTATGGTTAGGTTTATGTTTAGGGTTAGGGTAAGGGTAATGGTTATGGTTAGGGTTAGTGTTAGGGTTAAGATTATGGTTAGGGTTAGGGTAAGGGTAAGGGTTATGGTTAGGATTATGGTAAGAGAAAGGGATAGGGTTAGGTTAGGGTTAGGGTTAAGGTTAGTGTTAGGGTAAGGTTTAGGGTTAGGGTTAGAGTTAGGGTTAAGGTAAGGGTAAGGGTTAGGGTTAGGTTTAGGGTTGGATTTAAGGTTAGAGTTAGGGTTAGGATAATGGTAAAGGTGAGGGTTAGGGTTAGGGTTAGTGTAAGGGTTATGGTTATGGTTAGGGTTAGTGTGAGTGTTAGGGTTAGGGTTAGGGTGAGGTGTTAGGTTAGGGTTATAGTTAAGGTAATGGTTAGGTTTAGGTTTAGTGTAAGGGTTAGGGTTAGGGTTAGGGTAAGGGTAAGGGTTAGGGTTATGTTTAGGGTTAGGGTTAGTGTAAGGGGTTAGGGTTAGGGTTAAGTTTAGGGTTAGGGTAAGGGTTAGGGTTAGTCTTAGGGTTAGATAAGGGTAAGTGTTAGGGTTAGGGTTAGGGTTAAGGTTAGGGTTAGTCTTAGGGTTAGGGTTAGGTTTAGGGTTAGGGTTACGGAAAGGGTAAGGGTTAGGGTTAGTGTTAGGGTAAGGTTTAGGGATAGTCTTAGGGTTAGGGTAAGGGTTAGGGTTAGGGTTAGGGTTAGCATTAATGTTAGGGTTAGGGTTAGGGTAAAGGTAAGGTTTGGGGTTAAGGTTAGGGTTAGGGTAAGGGTAAGGGTTAGGGTTAGGGTTAGGGTTAGGTTTAGGGTTAGGGTTAGGGTAAGGCTTAGGGTTAGGGTTAGGGTAAGGAGTAGGGTTAGGGTAAAGGTAAGGTTTTAGGTTAGGTTTATGGTTAGGGTTAGGGTTAGGGAAAGGGTAAGGGTTAGGGTTAGGATTAGGGTTAGAGTTAGCTTTAGGGTTAGGGTTAGGGTTAGGGTAAGGGTTAGGGTTAGGGTTAGGGTTAGCAATCAGTTTAGGCTTAGGGTTAGGGTAAGGGAAAGGGTTAGGGTTAGGTTTAGGGTTAGGGTTAGGGTAAGGGCAAGGTTTAGGGTTAGGGTTAGGGTAAGGGTTAGGGTTAGGGTTAGGGTTAGGTTTAGGGTTAGGGTTAGGGTTAGGGTAAGGGTTAGGGTTAGGGATAGGGTTAGTGTAAGGGTTAGGTTTAGGGTTAGGGTTAGGGTAAGGGTAAGGGTAAGGGTTAGGGTTAGGGTTAGGGTTAGATTTAGGGTAAGGGTAAGTGTTAGGGTTAAGTTTAGGTTAGGATTAAGTTTAGGGTTAGGGTAATGTTTAGGATTAGGGTAAGGTTTAGGGTTAGGGTTTGGTTTAGTGTTAGGTTTAGGGTAAGGGTAAGAGTTACGGTTAGGTTTAGGGTTGGGGTTAAGTTTATTGTTAGGTTTAGGGTAAGGGTAAGGGTTACGTTTAGGATTAGGGTTAGGGGAAGGGTAAGGGTTAGAGTTAGGGTGAGGGTTAGGGTTTGGGTTCGGGGTTCGGGTTCGGGTTAGAGTTAGGGTTAGGGTAAGGTTTACGGTCAGGGTTAGGGTTAGGGTTTGGTTTATGGTAAGTGTATGGGTTAGGGGCTAGTGTTAGGGTAAGGGTAAGGGTTAGGATTAGGGTTAGGGGTTAGGGTAAGTGTTAGGATTAGGGTTAGTTTTAGGTTTAGGGTTGAGGTAAGTGTAAGTGTTAGGGTTACGTTTAGGGTTAGGGTTAGGGATAGGGTAAGGGTTAGTTTAGGTGTAGGGTAAGGGTAAGGTTTAGGGTTAGGTTTAGGGGTAGGTTTAATGTAAGGGTAAGGCTTAGGATTAGGGTTAGGGTAAGGGTTAGGGTTAGGGTTAGGGTTAATATTAGGTTTAGGTTTAGGTTTAGGGTAAGGGTTAGGGTTAGTGTTAGGGTTAAGGTTAGGGTTAGGGGATAGGGTTAGGGTTAGGGTTACGGTTAGGTTTAGTGTTAGGGTTAGCTTTAGGGTTATGGTTAGGGTAAGGGTTAGGTTTAGGGTTAGGGTTAGCATTGAGGTAAGGGTTAGGGTTAGGGTAAGGGTAAGGGTTAGGTTTAGGGTTAGGGTTAGGATTAGGTTTAGGGTTAAGGTTAGGGTAAGGGTAAGGGTTAGGTTTAGAGTTAGAGTTAGGGTAAGGTTTAGGGTTAGGATTAAGGTTAGGGTAAGGATAAGGGTTAGGGTTAGGTTTAGGGTTAGGGGTTAGTTTTAGGGTTAGGGTTAGGGTTCGGGTAAGTTTTAGGGTTAGGGTTAGCGTTAGGGTTAGTGTAAGGGTTAGGGTTAGGGTTAAGGTTAGTGTTAGGGTTAGGGTAAGGGTTAGGGTTAGGGTTAGGGTTAGGGTAAGGTTTAGGGATAGTCTTAGGGTTAGGGTAAGGGTTAGGGTTAGGGTTAGGGTTAGCATTAATTTTAGGGTTAGGGTAAGGTTAAGGGTAAGGTTTGGGGTTAAAGTTAGGGTTAGGGTAAGGGTAAGGGTTAGGGTTAGGGTTAGGGTTAGGTTTAGGGTTAGGGTTAGGGTAAGGGCAAGGTTTAGGGTTAGGGTTAGAGTTAGGGTTAGGGTAAGGATTAGGGTTAGGGTAAGGGTAAGGTTTAAGGTTTGGTTTATGGTTATGGTTAGGGTTAGGGAAAGGGTAAGGGTTAGGGTTAGTATTAGGTTTAGGGTAAGGATTACGTTTAGGGTTAGGGTTAGGGTAAGGTTAGGGTTAGGGTTAGGGTTAGCATTAAGTTTAGGGTTAGGGTTAGGGTAAGGGAAAGTGTTAGGGTTACGTTTAGGGTTAGGGTTAGGGTAAGGGCAAGGTTTTGTGTTAGGGTTAGAGATAGAGTTGAGGTAAGGGTAAGGGTTAGGTTTAGGGTTAGGGTTAGGTTTATGGTAAGGGTTAGGGGTAGGTTTAGGGTAAGGGTAAGTTTTAGGGTTAGGTTTAGGTTAAGAGTTAGGGTTAGGGTAAGGGTTAGGGTAAGGTTTAGGGTTGGGTTTAGTGTTAAGTTTAGGGTAAGGTTAAGGGTTAGGTTTAGGGTTAGGTTTAGGGTTAGGGTTATGGTTATGGTAAGGGTCAGGGTAAGGTTTAGGTTTATGGTTAGGGTTAGGTTTAGTTTTAGGTTTAGGGTAAGGGTAAGGGTTAGGGATAGGGTTAGGGTTAGGTTTAGGGTTAGGTAAGGGTTAGTGTTAGGTTTAGTGTAAGGATAAGGTTTAGGGTTAGAGTTAGGTTTAGGGTTAGGGTAAAGGTAAGGGTTAGGGTTAGGGTTAGGTTTAGGGTTAGGTTTATGTTTAGGGTTAGGGTAAGCGTAAGGGTTATGGTTAGGGTTATGGTATGAGAAAGGGAAAGGTTTAGGTTAGGGTTAGGGTTAAGGTTAGTTTGTGGGTAAGGTTTAGGGTAAGGGTTAAGTTTAGGGTTAGGGTTAGGGTTTAGGGTTAGGGTTAGGGTTAGATGAAGGGTTAGGGTAAGGGTAAGGTTTAGTGTTAGGGTTAGAGTTAGAGTTAAGGTAAGGGTAAGGGTTAGGGTTAGGGTTAGGGTTAGGTTTACGGTAATGTTTAGGGTTAGGTTTAGGGTAAGTGTAAGTTTTAGGGTTAGGTTTAGGTTAAGAGTTAGGGTTAGGGTAAGGGTTAGGGTTAAGTTTATGGTTGGGTTTAGTGTTAAGGTTAGGGTAAGGTTAAGGGTTAGGTTTAGGGTTAGGTTTAGGGTTAGGGTTAGGGTTAATTTTATGGTAAGGGTTAGGGTAAGGTTTAGGTTTAGGGTTAGGGTTAGGTTTAGTTCTAGGTTTAGGGTAAGGGTAAGGGTTAGGGATAGGGTTAGGGTTAGGTTTAGGGTTAGGGTAAGGGTTAGGGTTAGGTTTAGGGTAAGGATAAGGTTTAGGGTTAGAGTTAGGTTTAGGGTTAGGGTAAAGGTAAGGGTTAGGGTTAGGGTTAGGGTTATGGAAAGGGTAAGGTAAGGGATAGGGTTAGGTTTAGGGTAAGGATAAGGTTTAGGGTTAGGGTTAGGGTTAGGGTAAGGGTAAGGGTTGGAATTAGGGTTATGGTTAGGGTAAGGGTAAGGGTTAGGGTTAGGGTTAGGTTTATGGTTAGGTTTATGTTTAGGGTTAGGGTAAGGGTAATGGTTATGGTTAGGGTTAGTGTTAGGGTTAAGATTATGGTTAGGGTTAGGGTAAGGGTAAGGGTTATGGTTAGGATTATGGTAAGAGAAAGGGATAGGGTTAGGTTAGGGTTAGGGTTAAGGTTAGTGTTAGGGTAAGGTTTAGGGTTAGGGTTAGAGTTAGGGTTAAGGTAAGGGTAAGGGTTAGGGTTAGGTTTAGGGTTGGATTTAAGGTTAGAGTTAGGGTTAGGATAATGGTAAAGGTGAGGGTTAGGGTTAGGGTTAGTGTAAGGGTTATGGTTATGGTTAGGGTTAGGGTGAGTGTTAGGGTTAGGGTTAGGGTGAGGTGTTAGGGTTAGGGTTATGGTTAAGGTAATGGTTAGGTTTAGGTTTAGTGTAAGGGTTAGGGTTAGGGTTAGGATAAGGGTAAGGGTTAGGGTTATGTTTAGGGTTAGGGTTAGTGTAAGGGGTTAGGGTTAGGGTTAAGTTTAGGGTTAGGGTAAGGGTTAGGGTTAGTCTTAGGGTTAGATAAGGGTAAGTGTTAGGGTTAGGGTTAGGGTTAAGGTTAGGGTTAGTCTTAGGGTTAGGGTTAGGTTTAGGGTTAGGGTTACGGAAAGGGTAAGGGTTAGGGTTAGTGTTAGGGTAAGGTTTAGGGATAGTCTTAGGGTTAGGGTAAGGGTTAGGGTTAGGGTTAGGGTTAGCATTAATGTTAGGGTTAGGGTTAGGGTAAAGGTAAGGTTTGGGGTTAAGGTTAGGGTTAGGGTAAGGGTAAGGGTTAGGGTTATGTTTAGGGTTTGGTTTAGGGTTAGGGTTAGGGTAAGGCTTAGGGTTAGGGTTAGGGTAAGGAGTAGGGTTAGGGTAAGGGTAAGGTTTTAGGTTAGGTTTATGGTTAGGGTTAGGGTTAGGGAAAGGGTAAGGGTTAGGGTTAGGATTAGGGTTAGAGTTAGCTTTAGGGTTAGGGTTAGGGTTAGGGTAAGGTTTAGGGTTGGGTTAGGGTTAGCAATCAGTTTAGGCTTAGGGTTAGGGGAGGGAAAGGGTTAGGGTTAGGTTTAGGGTTAGGGTTAGGGTAAGGGCAAGGTTTAGGGTTAGGGTTAGGGTAAGGGTTAGGGTTAGGGTTAGGGTTAGGTTTAGGGTTAGGGTTAGGGTTAGGGTAAGGGTTAGGGTTAGGGATAGGGTTAGTGTAAGGGTTAGGTTTAGGGTTAGGGTTAGGGTAAGGGTAAGGGTAAGGGTTAGGGTTAGGGTTAGGGTTAGGGTTAGGGTTAGATTTAGGGTAAGGGTAAGCGTTAGGGTTAAGTTTAGGGTTAGGATTAAGTTTAGGGTTAGGGTAATGTTTAGGGTTAGGGTAAGGTTTAGGGTTAGGGTTTGGTTTAGGGTTAGGTTTAGGGTAAGGGTAAGAGTTACAGTTAGGTTTAGGGTTGGGGTTAAGTTTATTGTTAGGTTTAGAGTAAGGGTAAGGGTTAGGTTTATGATTAGGGTTAGGGGAAGGGTAAGGGTTAGAGTTAGGGTGAGGGTTAGGGTTTGGGTTCGGGGTTCGGGTTCGGGTTACAGTTAGGGTTAGGGTAAGGTTTACGGTCAGGGTTAGGGTTAGGGTTTGGTTTATGGTAAGTGTATGGGTTAGGGGTTAGTGTTAGGGTAAGGGTAAGGGTTAGGATTAGGGTTAGGGGTTAGGGTAAGTGTTAGGATTAGGGTAAGTTTTAGGTTTAGGGTTGAGGTAAGTGTAAGTGTTAGGGTTACGTTTAGGGTTAGGGTTAGGGATAGGGTAAGGGTTAGGTTAGGTTTAGGGTAAGGGTAAGGTTTAGGGTTAGGTTTAGGGGTAGGTTTAATGTAAGGGTAAGGCTTAGGATTAGGGTTAGGGTAAGGGTTAGGGTTAGGGTTAGGGTTAATATTAGGTTTAGGTTTAGGTTTAGGGTAAGGGTAAGGGTTAGGGTTAGGGTTAAGTTTAGGGTTAGGGGATAGGGTTAGGGTTAGGGTTACGGTTAGGTTTAGTGTTAGGGTTAGCTTTAGGGTTATGGTTAGTGTAAGGGTTAGGTTTAGGGTTAGGGTTAGCATTGAGGAAAGGGTTAGGGTTAGGGTAAGGGTAAGGGTTAGGTTTAGGGTTAGGGTTAGGATTAGGTTTAGTGTTAAGGTTAGGGTAAGGGTAAGGGTTAGGGTTAGAGTTAGAGTTAGGGTAAGGTTTAGGGTTAGGGTTAAGGTTAGGGTAAGGGTAAGGGTTAGGGTTAGGTTTAGGGTTAGGGGTTAGTTTTAGGGTTAGGGTTAGGGTTCGGGTAAGTTTTAGGGTTAGGTTTAGCGTTAGGGTTAGTGTAAGGGTTAGGGTTAGGGTTAGGGTTAGTGTTAGGGTTAGGGTAAGGGTTAGGGTTAGGGTTAGGGTTAGGGTAAGGTTTAGGGATAGTCTTAGGGTTAGGGTAAGGGTTAGGGTTAGGGTTAGGGTTAGCATTAATGTTAGGGTTAGGGTTAGGTTAAGGGTAAGGTGGGGGTTAAAGTTAGGGTTAGGGTAAGGGTAAGGGTTAGGGTTAGGGTTAGGGTTAGGGTTAGGGTTAGGGTAAGGGCAAGGTTTAGGGTTAGGGTTAGTGTTACGGTTAGGGTAAGGATTAGGGTTAGGGTAAGGGTAAGGTTTAAGGTTAGGTTTATGGTTAGGGTTAGGGTTAGGGAAAGGGTAAGGGTTAGGGTTAGTATTCGGGTTAGGGTAAGGATTACGTTTAGGGTTAGGGTTAGGGTAAGGTTAGGGTTAGGGTTAGGGTTAGCATTAAGTTTAGGGTTAGGGTTAGGGTAAGGGAAAGGGTTAGGGTTACGTTTAGGGTTAGGGTTAGGGTAAGGGCAAGGTTTTGTGTTAGGGTTAGAGATAGAGTTAAGGTAAGGGTAAGGGTAAGTTTTAGGGTTAGGTTTAGGGTTAGGATTAAGTTTAGGGTTAGGGTAATGTTTACGGTTAGGGTAAGGTTTAGGGTTAGGGTTAGGGTTAGGGTTAGGGTTATGGTAAGGATTAGGGTTAGGGTAAGGGTAAGGTTTAAGGTTAGGTTTATGGTTAGGGTTAGGGTTAGGGAAAGGGTAAGGGTTAGGATTAGTATTAGGGTTAGGGTAAGGATTAGGTTTAGGGTTAGGGTTAGGGTAAGGGTTAGGGTTAGGGTTAGGGTTAGCATTAAGTTTAGGGTTAGGGTTAGGGTAAGGGAAAGGGTTAGGGTTACGTTTAGGGTTAGCGTTAGGGTAAGGGCAAGGTTTAGGGTTAGGGTTAAGGTTAGGTTTAGGGTAAGGGTTAGGGTTAGGGTTAGGGTTAGGTTTAGGGTTAGGGTTAGGGTTAGGGTAAGGGTTAGTGTTAGGGATAGGGTTAGTATTAGGGTTAGGTTTATGGTTATGTTTAGGGTAAGGGTAAGGGTTAGGGTTAGGGTTAGGGTTAGGGTTAGAGTTGGGGTAAGGGTAAGGGTTAGGGTTAAGTTTAGGGTTAGGATTAAGTTTAGGGTTAGGGTAATGTTTAAGGTTAGGGTAAGGTTTAGGGTTAGGGTTAGGTTTAGGGTTAGGTTTAGGGTAAGGTTAAGAGTTACGGTTAGGTTTACGGTTGGGGTTAAGTTTATTGTTAGGGTTAGGGTAAGGGTAACGGTTAGGTTTAGGATTAGGGTTAGGGGAAGGGTAAAGGTTAGAGTTAGGGTTAGGGTTAGGGTAAGGTTTAGGGTCAGGGTTAGGGTTAGGGTTAGGTTTATGGTAAGGGTATGGGTTCGGGTTAGGGTTAGGGTTAGGGGTAAGGTTTAGGATGAGGGTAAGGATTAGGGTTAAGGTTAAGGTTAGGGGTTAGTGTTAGGGTAAGGGTAAGGGTTAGGATTAGGGTTAGGGGTTAGTGTAAGTGTTAGGATTAGGGTCAGTGTTAGGTTTAGGGTTAAGGTAAGTGTAAGTGTTAGGGTTATGTTTAGGGTTAGGGTTAGGGATAGCGTAAGGGATAGGTTATTTTTAGGGTAAGGGTAAGGTGTAGGGTTAGGTTTAGGGGTAGGTTTAATGTAAGGGTAAGGCTTAGGATTAGGGTTAGGGTAAGGGTTAGGGTTAGGGTTAGGGTTAGCATTAAGATTAGGGTTAGGGTTAGGGTAAGGGTAAGGGTTAGGGTTAGGGTTAAGTTTAGGGTTAGGGGATAGGGTTAGGTTTAGGGTTATGGTTAGGTTT
>JANJXV010000813.1:117500-145000 GCA_024803745.1 Megascapheus bottae | reverse complement strand
TAAGTTAAGGGTTAGGGTTAGTGTAAGGGTAAGGTTGAGGTTTAGGTTTATGGTTAGGGTTACGATTAGGGAAAGGGTAAGGGTTAGGGTTAGGATTAGGGTTAGGGTTAGGGTTAGGGTAAGGATTAGGGTTAGGGTTATGGGTAGGTTAAGGTTTAAGTTTAGGGTTACGGTTAGGTTTAGCATTAAGGTTAGGGTTAGTGTTAGGGTAATGGAAAGGGTTAGGGTTAGGTTTAGGGTTAGGGTTAGGTTCAGGGTAAGGGTAAGGATTAGGCTTAGGGTTAGGGTTAGAGTTAGGGTTAGGGTTATTGTTAGGGTAAGGGTAAGGGTTAGGGTTAGGGTTCGGTTTAGGGTTAGGGTAAGGGTTAGGTTTAGGGTTAGAATTAGGGTAAGGGTAAGGGTTAGAGTTAGGGTTAGGGTAAGGGTTAGGGTTAGGGGTTAGGGTTAGGGTAAGATTTAGGGTTAGGGTAAGGGTTAGGGTTAGGGTTTAGGGTTAGTTTTAGTGTTAGCGTTAGGGTTATGGTTAGGGTGAGAGAAAGTGTTAGGGTTAGGTTTAGGGTTAGGGTTAGGGTTAGAGTAAGGGTAAGGGTTAGTGTTAGGGTTAGAGTTAGGGGTAAAGATTAGGGTTAGGATTAGGGTTAGGGTAAGGGTAAGGTTTAGGTTTAGGGTTAGGGTTTAGGGTTAAGGCTAAGTTTACGGTTAGGGTAAGGTAAGTGTAAGGGTTAGATTAAGGTTAGGGTTAGGGTTAGGGATAGGGTAAGGGTTAGGGTTAGGTTTAGGGTAAGGGTAAGGTTTAGGATTAGGGTTAGGGTTAGGGTTAAGGTTCGGTAAGAGTAAGTGTTAGGGTTAGGGTTAGGGTAAGGGTTAAGATGAGGGTAATGGTTAAGGTTAGGTTTACGTTTAGGGGTTAGGGTTAGGGTAAGGGTAAGGATTAGGGATAGGATTAGGGGTTAGTGTTAGGGTTAGGGTAGGGTGAGTTTTAGGGTTAGGGTTAGGGTAAGGGTAAGGGTTAGGTTTAAGGTTAGGGTTAGGGTTAGGGTTCGGCTAAGAGTTAGGGTTAGGGTTAGGGTTAGAGTAAGGGTTAGCGTTAGGGTTAGCATTAAGGTTAGGGTTAGGGTAAGGGTAAGGGTTAGGTTTAGGTTTAAGGTTACGGTAAGGGTAAGGGTTAGGTTGAGGGTAAGTGTTAGGCTTTGGATTATGGTTAGGGTTAGGGTAAGGGGAAGTGTTAGGGTTAGAGTTAGGGTTACGTATAAGGTTTAGGGTTAGGGTTAGGGTTAGGGTAAGGATAAGGTTAAGGGTTAGGGTTAGGGTTAGGGTAAGGGTAAGGATTAGGGTTTGGGTTAGGGTTAAGTTTGGGGTAAGGGTTAGAGTAAGGGAAGGGGTTAGGGTTAGAGTGAGGGTTAGTTTTAGTGTTAGGGTTAGGGTTAGGGTTAGGTTAAGGGTAAGGGTTATTAAGGTTAGGGTTAGGGTTAGGGTTAGGGTAAGGATCAGGGTTAGGGTAATTGTTAGGGTTAGGTTTAGGGGTAGGGTTAGGTTTATTGTTAGGGTTAGGTTAAGGATAAGTGTTAGGGTTAAGTTTAGGGTTGGGTTTAAGGTTAGAGTTAGGGTTAGGATTAGGGTAAGGGTAAGGGTTAGGGTTAGGTTTAGGGTTGGGTTTAAGGTTAGAGTTACGGTTAGGATTAGGTTTAGGGTTAGGGTTAGGTTTAGGCTTTGTGTAATGTTTAGGGTTAGAGTTAGGGTTAGGTTGAGTGTTAGGGTTAGGTGTTAGGGTTAGGGTAATTTTAGGGTAAGGGTTAGGGTTAGGGTTAGGGTAAGGGTTAGGGTTAGGTTTAGGATTAGGGTTAGGGGAAGGGTAATGTTTAGGCTTAGGGTTAGGGTTAGGGGTTAGGGTTAGGGTTAGGTTTAGGATTAGGATAAGTGTTAGGGTTAGTGTTAGGTTTAGATAAGGGTAAGTGTTAGGGTTAGGGTTAGGGTTAGGGTTAGTCTTAGGGTTAGGGTTAGGGTTAGGGTTACGGAAAGGGTAAGGGTTAGGGTTAGGGTTAGGGTAAGGTTTAGGGTTAGTCTTAGGGTTAGGGTAAGGGTTAGGGTTAGGGTTAGCATTAAGGTTAGGGTTAGTGTTAGGGTAATGGTAAGGGTTGGGGTTAGGGTTAGGGTTAGGGTAAGGGTAAGGGTTAGTGTTAGGGTTAGGGTAAGGTTTAGGGTTAGGGTTAGGGTAAGGGCAAGGTTAAGGTATAGGTTTAGGGTTAGGGTTAGGGTTAGGGTTAGGTTTATGTTTAGGGTTAGGGTAAGGGTAAGGGTTAGGGTTAGGGTTAGTGTGAGGGTTAGGGTTAAGATTATGGTTAGGGTTAGGGTAAGGATAAGGGTTATGGTTAGGGTAATGGTAAGAGAAGTGGATCGGGTTAGGTTAGGGTTAGGGTTAAGGTTAGTGTTCGGGTAAGGTTTAGGGTTAGGGTTAGCGTTAGGGTTAGGGTAAGGTTTAGGGTTAGGGTTAGGGTTAGGGTTAGGGTTAGGGTAAGGGTAAGGGTTAGGGATAGGGTTATGATTAGGGTTAGTTTTAGGGTTAGGGTAAGGGTTTGGGTTAGGTTTAGGGTAAGGATAAAGTTTAGGGTTAGGGTTAGGGTTAGGGTAAGGGTAAGGTTTAGGGTTAGGGTTAGTGTTAGGGTTAGGGTTAAGATTATGGTTAGGGTTAGGGTAAGGGTAAGGGTTAGGGTTAGAATTAGGGTTAGGGTTTAGGTTTAGGGCTAGGGTTAGAGCTAGGGTTAGGGTTAGGGTACGGTTTAGGGTTAGTCTTAGGGTTAGGGTAAGGGTTAGGGTTAGGGTTAGCATTAAGGTTAGGGTTAGTGTTAGGGTAATGGTAAGGGTTGGGGTTAGGGTTAGGGTTAGGGTAAGGGTAAAGGTTAGTTTTTGGGTTAGGGTAAGGTTTAGGGTTAGGGTTAGGGTAAGGGCAAGGTTAAGGTATAGGTTTAGGGTTAGGGTTAGGGTTAGCGTTAGGTTTATGTTTAGGGTTATGGTAAGGGTAAGGGTTAGGGTTAGGGTTAGTGTGAGGGTTAGGGTTAAGATTATGGTTAGGGTTAGGATAAGGATAAGGGTTATGGTTAGGGTAATGGTAAGAGAAGTGGATAGGGTTAGGTTAGGGTTAGGGTTAAGGTTAGTGTTCGGGTAAGGTTTAGGGTTAGGGTTAGCGTTAGGGTTAGGGTAAGGTTAGGGTTAGGGTTAGGGTTAGGGTTAGGGTTAGGGTAAGGGTAAGGGTTAGGGATAGGGTTATGATTAGGGTTAGTTTTAGGGTTAGGGTAAGGGTTTGGGTTAGGTTTAGGGTAAGGATAAAGTTTAGGGTTAGGGTTAGGGTTAGGGTAAGGGTAAGGTTTAGGGTTAGGGTTAGTGTTAGGGTTAGGGTTAAGATTATGGTTAGGGTTAGGGTAAGAGTAAGGGTTAGGGTTAGAATTAGGGTTAGGGTTTAGGGTTAGGGCTACGGTTAGATCTAGGGTTAGGGTAAGGGTAAGGTTTAGGTTTAGGTTTAGAGTTAGGGTTAAGGTAAGGGTAAGGGTTAGGGTTAGGTTTAGGGTTGGGTTTAAGGTTATAGTTAGGGTTAGGATAATGGTAAAGGTGAGGGTTAGGGTTAGGGTTAGTGTAATGCTTATGGTTATGGTTAGGGTTCGGGTGAGTGTTAGGGTTAGGGTTAGGGTTAGGTGTTAGGGTTAGGGTTATGATTAGGGTAAGGTTTAGGTTTAGGTTTAGGGTAAGTGTTAGGTTTAGGGTAGGGTTAGGGTAAGGCTAAGGGTTAGGGTTATGTGTAGGGTTAGGGTTAGGGTTAGGGGTTAGGGTCAGGGTTAGGTTTAGGGTTAGGGTAAGGGTTAGGGTTAGTGTTAGGTTTAGATAAGTGTAAGTGTTATGGTTAGGGTTAGGGTTCGGGTTAGGGTTAGGGTTAGTCTTAGGGTTAGGGTTAGGGTTAGGGTTAGGGTTAGGGTTAGGGAAAGGGTAAGGGTTAGGCTTAGGGTTAGGGTTAGGGTAAGGTTTAGGGATAGTCTTAGGGTTAGGGTAAGGGTTAGGTTTAGGTTTAGGGTTAGCATTAAGGTTAGGGTTAGTGTTAGGGTAAGGGTAAGGTTTGGGGTTAAGGTTAGGGTTAGGGTAAGGGTAAGGGTTAGGGTTAGGATTAGGGTTAGGTTTAGGGTTAGGGTTAGGGCAAGGGAAAGGTTTCGGGTTAGGGTTAGGGTTAGGGTTAGGGTAAGGGTTAGGGTTAGGTAGGGTAAGGGTAAGGTTTAGGGTTAGGGTTAGGGATAGGGTTAGGGTAAGGGTTAGGGTTAGGGATAGGGTTAGTGTTAGGGGTAGGTTTAGGGTTAGAGTTAGGGTAAGGGTAAGGGTTAGGGTTAGGTTTAGGGTTAGAGTTAGTGTAAGGGTAAGGGTTAGGGTTAAGTTTAGGGTTAGGATTAAGTTTAGGGTTAGGGTAATGGTTAGGGTTAGCGTAAGGGTTAGGGTTAGGGTTAGGTTTAGGTTTAGGGTAAGGGTAAGTGCTAGGTTTAGGTTTAGGGTTGAGGTTAAGTTTATTGTTAGGGTTAGGGTAAGGGTAAGGGTTAGGTTTAGGATTAGGGTTAGGGGAAGGGTAAGGGTTACGGTTATGGTTAGGGTGAGGGTTAGGGTTAGGGTTAGGGGTTAGGGTTCGGGTTAGAGTTAGGGTTAGGGTAAGGTTTAGGGTCAGGGTTAGGTTAAGCTTCGGTTTATGGTAAGGGTATGGGTTAGGGTTAGGGTTAGGGTTAGGGGTAAGGGTTAGGGTTAGGTTTAGTGTTAGCGTAAGGGTAAGGGTCAGGATTAGGGTTAGGGGTTAGGGTTAGGGTTAGTTTTAGGTTTAGGGTTAAGGTAAGTGTAAGTGTTAGGGTTAGGTTTAGGTTTAGGGTTAGGGATAGGTTAAGGGTTAGGTTAGGTTTAGGGTATGGGTAAGGTTCAGGGTTAGGTTTAGGGTTAGGTTTAATGTAAGGGTAAGGGTTAGGGTTAGGGTTAGGGTTAGGGTAAGGGTTAGGGTTAGGGTTAGGGTTAATGTTAGGTTTAGGGTTATGGTAAGGGTTAGGGTTAGGGTTATGGTAAGGATTAGGTTTAGTCTTTGTGTTAGGGTAAGGGTTAGGGTTAGGGTTAGGGTTAGGATAATGTTTAGGGTTAGGGTTATGGTTAGGGTTAGGGTAAGGGTAAGGGTTAGGGTTAGGGTTAGGGTTAGGGTTTAGGGTTAGGGCTAGGGTTATAGCTAGGGTTAGGGTAAGGGTAAGTTTTAGGTTTAGGGTTAGAGTTAGGGTTAAGGTAAGGGTAAGGGTTAGGGTTAGGTTTAGGGTTGGGTTTAAGGTTAGAGTTAGGGTTAGGATAATGGTAAAGGTGAGGGTTAGGGTTAGCGTTAGTGTAAGGGTTATGGTTAGGGTTAGGGTTAGGGTGAGTGTTAGGGTTAGGGTTAGGGTGAGGTGTTAGGGTTAGGGTTATGGTTAGGGTAAGGGTTAGGGTTAGGGTTAGGGTAAGGGTTAGGGTTACGGTTATGGTTAGGGTAAGGGTAAGTGTTAGGGTTATGTTTAGCGTTAGGGTTAGAGTTAGGGGTTAGGGTTAGGTTTAGGTTCAGGGTTAGGGTAAGGGTTAGGGTTAGTGTTAGGTTTAGATAAGGGTAAGTGTTAGGGTTAGGGTTAGGGTTCGGGTTAGGTTTAGGTTTAGTCTCAGGGTTAGGTTTAGGGTTAGGGTTAGTTTTACGGAAAGGGTTAGGTTTAGGGTTAGGGTTAGGGTAAGGTTTAGGGATAGTCCTATGGTTAGGGTAAGGGTTAGGGTTAGGGTTAGGGTTAGCATTAATATTAGGGTTAGGGTAAGGGTAAGGGTAAGGTTTGGGGTTAAGGTTAGGGTTAGGGTAAGGGTAAGGGGTAGGGTTAGGGTTAGGTTTAGGGTTAGGGTTAGGGTAAGGGCAAGGTTTAGGGTTAGGGTTAGGGTGAGGGTTAGGGTTAGGGTTAGGGTTAGGGGTTAGGGTTCGGTTAGAGTTAGGTTTAGGGTAAGGTTAAGGGTCAGGTTTAGGTTAAGGTTAGGTTTATGTTAAGGGTATGGGTTAGGGTTAGTGTTAGGGTTAGGGGTAAGGGTTAGGTTTAGGTTTAGTGTTAGGGTTAAGGTTAAGGTTAGGGGTTAGTGTTAGGGTAAGGGTAAGGGTTAGTATTAGGGTTAGGGGTTAGGGTTAGGGTTAGGATTAGGGTTAGTTTTAGGTTTAGGGTTAAGGTAAGTGTACGTGTTAGGGTTAGGTTTAGGGTTAGGGTTAGGGATAGGGTAAGGGTTAGGTTAGGTTTAGGGTAAGGGTAAGTTTTAGGGTTAGGTTTAGGGGTAGGTTTAATGTAAGGGTAAGGGTTAGGGTTAGGGTTAGGGCAAAGGTAAGGGTTAGTGTTGGGGTTAGGGTTAGGGTTAGGGTTAGGGTAAGGTTTAGGGTTAGGGTTAGGCTTAGTGTTAGGGTTAGGGTAAAGGTAAGGGTTATGTTTAGGGTTACAGTTAGAGTTAAAGTTAGGGTAAGTGTAAGGGTTAGGGTTAAGTTTAGGGTTAGGGTAAGGGTTAGGGTTAGGGTAAGGGTTAGGGTTAGGGTAAGGGTTAGGTTTAGGGTAAGGGTAAGGGTTAGGGTTAGGTTTAGGGTTGGGGTTAAGGTTAGGGTTAGGGTTAGGGTAAGGGTAAGGGGTAGGGTTAGGTTTAGGGTTAGGGGAGGGCTAAGGGTTAGGGTTAGGGTGAGGGTTAGGGTTAGGGTTTGGTTAGCGTTCGGGTTAGGGTTAGGGGAAGGGTTAGGGTCAGGGTTAGGGTTAGGGTTAGGTTTATGGTAAGGGTATGGGTTAGGGTTAGGGTTAGGGTTAGTGGGAAGGGTTAGGGTTAGTTTATGGTTAGGGTTGGGTTTAGGGTTAGGTTAAGTGTTAGGGTTAGTGTTAGGTTTAGATAAGGGTAGGTGTTAGGGTTAGGGTTAGTGTTAGTCTTAGGGTTAGGGTTTGGGTTATGGTTAGGATTAGGGTAAGGGTAAGGGTTAGGGAAGGGTAAGGGTTAGGTTAGGTTTAGGGTAAGGGTAATGTTTAGGGTTAGGTTTAGGGGTAGGGTTTGGGTAATGGTAAGGGTTAGGGTTAGGGTTAGGGCTAGGTTTATGGTTAGGGTTAGGGTAAGTGTAAGGGTTAGGGTTAGGTTTAGGGTTTGGGTTTAGGTAAGGGTTAGGGTAAGGGTAAGGGTTAGGGTTAGGGTTGCGGTTACGGTTAGGTTTAGGTTTACGGATAGGGTTAGGGTTAGAATTAGGGTAAGGGTAAGGGTAAGTGTTAGGGTTAGAGTTAGGGTTAGGGTTAGGATGAGGGTAAGGCATAGGCTTAGGGTTAGGGTTAGGGTTAGGGGTTAGGGTTCGGGTTAGAGTAAGGGTTAGGGTAAGGTTTAGGGTCAGGGTTAGGTTAAGGTTCGGTTTATGGTAAGGGTATGGGTTAGGGTTAGGGTTAGGTTTAGGGGTAAGGGTTAGGGTTAGGTTTAGTGTTAGCGTAAGGGTAAGGGTCAGGATTAGGGTTAGGGGTTAGGGTTAGGGTTAGTTTTAGGTTTAGGGTTAAGGTAAGTGTAAGTGTTAGGGTTAGGTTTAGGGTTAGGGTTAGGGATAGGTTAAGGGTTAGGTTAGGTTTAGGGTAAGGGTAAGGTTTGGGGTTAGGTTTAGGGTTAGGTTTAATGTAAGGGTAAGGGTTAGGGTTAGGGTTAGGGTTAGGGTAAGGGTTAGGGTTAGGGTTAATGTTAGGTTTAGGGTTATGGTAAGGGTTAGGGTTAGGGTTATGGAAAGGATTAGGTTTAGTCTTTGTGTTAGGGTAAGGGTTAGGGTTAGGGTTAGGATAAAGTTTAAGGTTAGGGTTAGGGTTAGGGTTAGGGTAAGGGTAAGGGTTAGGGTTAGGGTTAGGGTTAGGGTTTAGGGTTAGGGCTAGGGTTATAGCTAGTGTTAGGGTAAGGGTAAGTTTTAGTTTTAGGGTTAGAGTTAGGGTTAAGGTAAGGGTAAGGGTTAGGGTTAGGTTTAGGGTTGGGTTTAAGGTTAGAGTTAGGGTTAGGATAATGGTAAAGGTGAGGGTTAGGGTTAGGGTTAGTGTAAGGGTTATGGTTAGGGTTAGGGTTAGGGTGAGTGTTAGGGTTAGGGTTAGGGTGAGGTGTTAGGGTTAGGGTTATGGTTAGGGTAAGGGTTAGGGTTAGGGTTAGGGTAAGGGTTAGGGTTAGGGTTAGGGTTAGGGTTAGGGTAAGTGTAAGTGTTAGGGTTATGTTTAGCGTTAGGGTTAGAGTTAGGGGTTAGGGTTAGGGTTAGGTTCAGGGTTAGGGTAAGGGTTAGGATTAGTGTTAGGTTTAGATAAGGGTAAGTGTTAGGGTTAGGGTTAGGGTTCGGGTTAGGTTTAGGTTTAGTCTCAGGGTTAGGTTTAGGGTTAGGGTTAGGGTTACGGAAAGGGTTAGGTTTAGGGTTAGGAATAGGGTAAGGTTTAGGGATAGTCTTATGGTTAGGGTAAGGGTTAGGGTTAGGGTTAGGGTTAGCATTAATGGTAGGGTTAGGGTTAGGGTAAGGGTAAGGTTTGGGCTTAAGGTTAGGGTTAGGGTAAGGGTAAGGGATAGGGTTAGGGTTAGGTTTAGGGTTAGGGTTAGGGTAAGGGCAAGGTTTAGGGTTAGGGTTAGGGTGAGGGTTAGGGTTAGGCTTAGGGTTAGGGGTTAGGGTTCGGTTAGAGTTAGGTTTAGGGTAAGGTTAAGGGTCAGGTTTAGGTTAAGGTTAGGTTTATGTTAAGGGTATGGGTTAGGGTTAGTGTTAGGGTTAGGGGTAAGGGTTAGGTTTAGGTTTAGTGTTAGGGTTAAGGTTAAGGTTAGGGGTTAGTGTTAGGGTAAGGGTAAGGGTTAGTATTAGGGTTAGGGGTTAGGGTTAGGGTTAGGATTAGGGTTAGTTTTAGGTTTAGGGTTAAGGTAAGTGTACGTGTTAGGGTTAGGTTTAGGGTTAGGGTTAGGGATAGGGTAAGGGTTAGGTTAGGTTTAGGGTAAGGGTAAGTTTTAGGGTTAGGTTTAGGGGTAGGTTTAATGTAAGGGTAAGGGTTAGGGTTAGGGTTAGGGCAAAGGTAAGGGTTAGTGTTGGGGTTAGGGTTAGGGTTAGGGTTAGGTTTATGGTAAGGGTATGGGTTAGGGTTAGGGTTAGGGTTAGGGGTAAGGGTTAGGATGAGGGTAAGGATTAGGGTTAAGGTTAAGGTTAGGGGTTAGTGTTAGGGTAAGGGTAAGGGTTAGGATTAGGGTTATGGGTTAGGGTAAGTGTTAGGATTAGGGTTAATTTTAGGTTTAGGGTTAAGGTAAGTGTAAGTGTTAGGGTTACGTTTAGGGTTAGGATTAGGGATAGGGTAAGGGTTAGGTTAGGTTTAGGGTAAGGGTAAGGTTTAGGGTTAGGTTTAGGGGTAGATTTAATGTAAGGGTAAGGCTTAGGATTAGGGTTAGGGTAAGGGTTAGAGTTAGGGTAAGGGTTAATGTTAGGTTTAGGTTTAGGGTTAGGGTAAGGGTTAGGGTTAGGGTTATGGTTAGCATTAAGGTTAGGGTTAGGGTTAGGGTAAGGTTAAGGGTTAGGGTTAGGGTTAAGGTTAGGGTTAGGGGATAGAGTTAGGGTTAGGGTTACGGTTAGGTTTAGTGTTAGGGTTAGGTTTAGGGTTAGGGTTAGCATTGAGGTAAGGGTTAGGGTTAGGGTAAGGGTAAGGGTTAGGGTTAGGATTAAGGTTAGGGTTAGGGGTTAGGGTTAGGGTTTGGGTTACGGTTAGGTTTAGGGTTAGGTTTAGGGTAAGGGTAAGGGTTAGGTTTAGGGTTAGGGTTAGGATTAGGTTTAGGGTTAAGGTTAGGGTAAGGTTAAGGCTTAGGGTTAGAGTTAGAGTTAGGGTAAGGTTTAGGGTTAGGGTTAGGGTTAGGTTTAGGGTTAGGGTTAGGGTAAGGGTAAGGGTTAATGTTAGGTTTGGGTTAGGGTTAGTGTTAGGGTTAGTGTAAATGTTAGGGTTAGGGTTAGGGTTAGGGTAAGGGTTATGGTTAGGTTTTTGGTATGAGAAAGTGATACCGTTAGGTTAGGGTTAGGGTTAAGGTTAGTTTGTGGGTAAGGTTTAGGGTAAGGGTTAGGTTTAGGGTTAGGGTTAGGGTTTAGGGTTAGGGTTAGGGTTAGATGTAGGTTTAGGGTAAGGGTAAGGTTTAGTGTTAGGGTTAGAGTTAGAGTTAAGGTAAGGGTAAGGGTTACGGTTAGGGTTAGGATTAAGTTTACGGTAATGTTTAGGGTTAGGTTTAGGGTAAGGGTAAGTTTTAGCCTTAGGTTTAGGTTAAGAGTTAGGGTTAGGGTAAGGGTTAGGGTTAAGTTTAGGGTTGGGTTTAGTGTTAAGGTTAGGGTAAGGTTAAGGGTTAGGTTTAGGGTTAGGTTTAGGGTTAGGTTTAGGGTTAATTTTATGGTAAGGGTTAGGGTAAGGTTTAGGTTTAGGGTTAGGGTTAGGTTTAGTTCTAGGTTTATGGTAAGGGTAAGGGTTAGGGATAGGGTTAGGGTTAGGTTTAGGGTTAGGGTAAGGGTTAGGGATAGGTTTAGGGTAAGGATAAGGTTTAGGGTTAGTGTTAGGTTTAGGGTTAGGGTAAAGGTAAGGGTTAGGGTTATGGTTAGGGTTATGGAAAGGGTAAGGTAAGGGTTAGGGTTAGGTTTAGGGTAAGGATAAGGTTTAGGGTTTGGGTTAGGGTTAAGGTAAGGGTAAGGGTTGGGATAAGGGTTAGGGTTAGGGTAAGGGTAAGGGTTAGGATTAGGTTTAGGTTTAGTGTTAGGTTTATGTTTAGGGTTAGGGTAAGGGTAATGGTTAGGGTTAGGGTTAGTGTTAGGGTTAAGATTATGGTTAGGGTTAGGGTAAGGGTAAGGGTTATGGTTAGGGTTATGGTAAGAGAAAGGGATAGGGTTAGGTTAGGGTTAGGGTTAAGGTTAGTGTTAGGGTAAGGTTTAGGGTTAGGGTTAGAGTTAGGGTTAAGGTAAGGGTAAGGGTTAGGGTTAGTTTTAGGGTTGGGTTTAAGGTTAGAGTTAGGGTTAGGATAATGGTAAAGGTGAGGGTTAGGGTTAGGGTTAGTGTAAGGGTTATGGTTATGGTTAGGGTTAGGGTGAGTGTTAGGGTTAGGGTTAGGGTGAGGTGTTAGGGTTAGGGTTATGGTTAAGGTAATGGTTAGGTTTAGGTTTAGTGTAAGGGTTAGGGTTAGGGTTAGGGTAAGGGTAAGGGTTAGGGTTATGTTTAGGGTTAGGGTTAGTGTAAGGGGTTAGGGTTAGGGTTAAGTTTAGGGTTAGGGTAAGGGTTAGGGTTAGTCTTAGGGTTAGATAAGGGTAAGTGTTAGGGTTAGGGTTAGGGTTAAGGTTAGGGTTAGTCTTAGGGTTAGGGTTAGGTTTAGGGTTAGGGTTACGGAAAGGGTAAGGGTTAGGGTTAGTGTTAGGGTAAGGTTTAGGGATAGTCTTAGGGTTAGGGTAAGGGTTAGGGTTAGGGTTAGGGTTAGCATTAATGTTAGGGTTAGGGTTAGGGTTAGGGTAAGGGTAAGGGTTAGGGTTAGCGTTAGGGTTATGTTTAGGGTTAGGGTTAGGGTAAGGGTTAGGGTTAGGGTTAGGGTTAGGGTTAGGGTAAGGAGTAGGGTTAGGGTAAGGGTAAGGTTTTAGGTGAGGTTTATGGTTAGGGTTAGGGTTAGGGAAAGGGTAAGGGTTAGGGTTAGGATTAGGGTTAGGGTAAGGTTTAGGGTTAGGGTTAGGGTTATGGTAAGGGTTAGGGTTAGTGTTAGGGTTAGCAATAAGTTTAGGCTTAGGGTTAGGGTAAGGGAAATGATTAGGGTTAGGTTTAGGGTTAGGGTTAGGGTAAAGGCAAGGTTTAGGGTTAGGGTTAGGGTAAGGGTTAGGGTTAGGGTAAGGGTTAGCATTAAGTTTAGGGTTAGGGTTAGGGTAAGGGAAAGGGTTAGGTTTAGGTTTAGGGTTAGGATTAGGGTAAGGGTAAGGTTTAGGGTTAGGGTTAGGGTAAGTGTTAGGGTTAGGGTTAGGGTTAGGTTTAGGGTTAGGGTTAGGGTTAGGGTAAGGGTTAGGGTTAGGGATAGGGTTAGTGTTAGGGTTAGGTTTAGGGTTAGGGTTAGGGTAAGGGTAATGTTTAGGGTTAGGGTTAGAGTTAGGGTAAGGGTAAGCGTTAGGGTTAAGTTTAGGGTTAGGATTAAGTTTAGGGTTAGGGTAATGTTTAGGGTTAGGGTAAGGTTTAGGGTTAGGGTTAGGTTTAGGGTTAGGTTTAGGGTAAGGGTAAGAGTTACGGTTAGGTTTAGGGTTGGGGTTAAGTTTATTGTTAGGTTTAGGGTAAGGGTAAGGGTTAGGTTTAGGATTAGGGTTAGGGGAAGGGAAGGGTTAGAGTTAGGGTGAGGGTTAGGGTTTGGGTTCGGGGTTCGGGTTCGGGTTAGAGTTAGGGTTAGGGTAAGGTTTAGGGTCAGGGTTAGGGTTAGGGTTTGGTTTATGGTAAGGTTATGGGTTAGGGGTTAGTGTTAGGGTAAGGGTAAGGGTTAGGATTAGGGTTAGTTTTAGGTTTAGGGTTGAGGTAAGTGTAAGTGTTAGGGTTACGTTTAGGGTAAGGGTTAGGGATAGGGTAAGGGTTAGGTTAGGTTTAGGGTAAGGGTAAGGTTTAGGGTTAGGTTTAGGGGTAGGTTTAACGTAAGGGTAAGGCTTAGGATTAGGGTTAGGGTAAGGGTTAGGGTTAGGGTTAGGGTTAATATTAGGTTTAGGTTTAGGTTTAGGGTAAGGGTAAGGGTTAGGGTTAGGGTTAAGGTTAGGGTTAGGGGATAGGGTTAGGGTTAGGGTTACGGTTAGGTTTAGTGTTAGGGTTAGGTTTAGGGTTGTGGTTAGGGTAAGGGTTAGGTTTAGGGTTAGGGTTAGCATTGAGGTAAAGTTTAGGGTTAGGGTAAGGGTAAGGGTTAGGGTTAGGGTTAAGGTTAGGTTTAGGGGTTAGGGTTAGGGTTTGGTTTACGGTTAGGTTTAGGGTTAGGGTTAGGGTAAGGGTAAGTGTTAGGTTTAGGGTTAGGGTTAGGATTAGGTTTAGGGTTAAGGTAAGGGTAAGGGTAATGGTTAGGGTTAGAGTTAGAGTTAGGGTAAGGATTAGGTTTAGGGTTAGGGTTAGGGTAAGTGTTAGGGTTAGGGTTAGGGTTAGCATTAAGTTTAGGGTTAGGGTTAGGGTTAGGGTTAGCATTGAGGTAAGGGTTAGGGTTAGTGTAAGGGTAATGGTTAGGGTTAGGGTTAAGGTTAGGGTTAGGGGTTAGGTTTAGGGTTTGGGTTACGGTTAGGTTTATGGTTAGGTTTAGGGTAAGGGTAAGGGTTAGGTTTAGGGTTAGGGTTAGGATTAGGTTTAGGGTTAAGGTTAGGGTAAGGGTAAGGCTTAGGGTTAGAGTTAGAGTTAGGGTAAGGTTTAGGGATAGGGTTAGCATTAAGTTTAGGGTTAGGGTTAGGGTTAGGGTTAGGGTAAGCATTGAGGTAAGGGTTAGGGTTAGTGTAAGGGTTAGGGTTAGTGTAAGGGTAAGTGTTAGGGTTAGGGTTAGGGTTAGGGTTTTGTAAGGGTAAGGGTTAGGGTTAGGGTTAGGGTTAGGGGATAGGGTTAGGGTTAATGTTCGGGTTAGGGTTAGGGTTAGTGTTAGGGTTAGGGTTAAGGAAAGGGTAAGGGTTAGGGTAAGGGTTAGGGTCAGGGTCAGGGTTAATGTTAGGGTTAGGGTTTGGGTTAGGGTTAAGTAAAGGGTAAGGGTTAGGGTAAGGGTTAGGGTTAGGGTTAGGGTTAAGGATAGGTTTAGGTTTAGGGTTAGGGTTAGGGTTAGTGTAAGGGTAAGGGTTAGGGTTAAGTTTAGGGTTAGGGTTAGGGTTAGGATAAGGGTTAGGGTGAGGGTAAGGGTTAGGGATAGGGTTTGGGTTAGGTTTAGGGTTATAATTAGTGGAAGTGTAAGGGTTAGGATTACTGTTAGGGTTGGGATTAAGTTTTCGGTTAGGGTAAGGGTTAGGGTTAAGTTGGGGTTAGGGTTAGGATTAGGGTAAGGGTAGGGGTTATGGTGAGTGTTAGCGTAAGGGTTAGGGTTATTGTTAGGTTTAGGGTTAGGGTTACGGTTAGGGTTAGGTTTAGTTTTAGGTTTAGGGTTGGGGTTAAGGTTAGGGTTAGGGTTAGGGTAAGGGTAAGGGTAAGGGTTAGGGTTAGGTTTAGGGTTAGGGTAAGAGTTAGGTTTAGTGTTAGGGTAAGAGTAAGGTTTAGGGTTATGTATAGGGTTAGGGTTAGGGTTAGGGTTAGTTTTAGGTTTAGGGTTGAGGTTAAGGTTAGGGTTAGGGTAAGGGTAAGGGTGAGGGTTAGGGTTAAGGTAAGGGTAAGGTTTAGGGGTAGGGTTAGGGTTAGGGTAAGGGTAAGGGTTAGAGTTAGGGTTAGGATTAGGTTTAGGGTTAGGGTTAGGCTTAGGGGAAGGGTTAGGTTAAGGGTTGGAGTTAGGGTTAGGATTAGGGTAAGGGTAAGGGTTAGGGTTAGGGTTAGGGTAAGTGTTAGGTTTAGGGTTAGGGTTAGGTTTAGGGTTATGGTTAGGAAAAGGGTAAGGGTTAGTGTTAGGGGTAGTGTTAGGTTTAGGGTTGAGGTTAAGTTTAGGGTTAGGGTTAGGGTAAGGGTAAGGGTTAGGGTTAGGTTTAGGGTTAGGGTAAGAGTTAGGGTTAGGGATACGATTAGGGTTAGGTTTATGGTTATGGTTAGGGTTAGGGTAAGACTATGTATTAGGGTTAGGGTTAGGGTTAGGGTTAGGTTTATGGTTAGGCTTAGGGTTAGGTTTAGGGTTAGGTTTAGGGTTAAGTTTAGGGTTAGGGTAAGGGTAAGTGTTAGGGTTAGGTTTAGGATTAGGGTTGGGGTAAGAGTAAGGGTTAGGGTTAGGGTTAGGGTTAGGGATTAGGGTTAGGGTTAGGGTTAGGTTTAGGGTTACGGTTAGGGTTAGTGTAAGGGTATGGGTTAGCGTTAGTGTTAGGGTTAGGGTTAGGGTTAATGTTATGGTTAGGGTTAGGGTCAGGGTTAGGGTAAGTTTAGGGTAAGGCTTAGGGATAGGTTTAGGGTTAGGGTTACCATTAAGTTTAGGGTTAGGGTTAGGTTAAGAGTAAGTTTTAGGGTTAGGTTTGTGGTTAGGGTTGTGGTTAGGGTTAGGGTAAGGATAAGGGTGAGGGTTAGGTTATGGTGAGGTTAGGGTTAGGGTAAGGGTTAGGGTTATGGTTAGGGTAAGGTTTAGGGTTAGGGTTAGGGTAAAGGTAAGTGTTAGTGTTAGGGATAGGGTAGGGTTAGGGTTAGGGTTAGGGTTAGTGTTAGGGTTAGGGTTAAGGTTAGGGTTAGGGTAAGGGTAAGGTTTAGGGTTAGGGTTAGGATAAGGGTAAGTGTTAGGGTTAGGGTTAGGGTAGGGTAAGGATTAGGGTTAGGTTCAGGGTAAGGTTAGCGTGAGTGTAAGGATAAGGGTTAGTGTTAGGGTTAGGGTAAGGGTAATGGTTAGAGTTATGGTTAGGGTTAGGGTGAAGGTTAGGGTTAGGGTTAGGGTAAGGGTAAGTGTTAGTGTTAAGGTTAGGGTTAGGGTTAGGATTAGGGTTAGTGTAAGGGTAAGGTTAAGGGTAAGGGTTAGGGTTAGGGTTAGGGTAAGGGTTAGGTGTAGGGTTAGGGTTAGTGGTTAGGGTCAGTGTTAGGGTTAGGGTTAGGTTTAGGGTTAGGGTTAGGTTAAGGGTAAGGGTTAGGGTGAGGTTTCATGTTAGGTTTAGGATTAGGGTTAGTGTAAGGGTGAGGGTTAGGGTTAAGTTTAGAGCTAGGGTTAGGGTTAATGTTAGTGTTAGGGTTAGGTTTAGGGTTAAGTTTAAAATTAGGGTAAGGGTAAGTGTTAGGGTTAGGGTTAGGGTTAGGGTTTTGTAAGGGGAAGGGTTAGGGTTAGGGTTAGGGTTAGGGGATAGGGTTAGGGTTAATGTTAGCGTTAGGGTTAGGGTTAGTGTTAGGGTTAGGGTTAAGGAAAGGGTAAGGATTAGGGTAAGGGTTAGGTTAGGGTCAGGGTTAATGTTAGGGTTAGGGTTTGGGTTAGGGTTAAGTAAAGGGTAAGGGTTAGGCTAAGGGTTAGGGTTAGGGTTAGGGTAAGGATTAGGGTTAGGGTTAGGTTTAGGGTATGGTTTAGGGTTAGGGTTAGGGGTAGGGTTAACATTAAGGTTAGGGTTAGGGTTAGGGTTAGGGTTAAGGTTATGGTTAGGGTTAGGGTTAGTTTTAGGTTTAGGCTTGGGGTTAAGGTTAGGGTTAGGGTTAGGGTAAGGGTAAGGGTTAGGGTTAGGTTTAGGGTTAGGGTAAGAGTTAGGTTTAGGGTTAGGGTAAGAGTTAGGTTTAGGGTTATGGTTAGCATAAGGTTTAGGGTTAGGGTTAGGGTTAGTTTAAGTCTATGTGTTAGGGTTAGGGTTAGGGTTAGGGTAAGGGTAAGAGTGAGGGTTAGGGTTAAGGTAAGGGTAAGGGTTAGGGTTAGAGTTAGGGTTAGAGTAAGGGTAAGGGTTAGGGTTAGGGTTAGGGTAGGTGTTAGGTTGAGGGTTAGGGTTAGGTTTAGGGTTGTGGTTAGGGTAAGGGTAAGGGTTAGTGGTAGGGTTAGTGTTAGGTTTATTGTTAGGGTTAGAGTAAGGGTAAGGGTTAGGGTTAGGGTTAGGGTAGGTGTTAGGTTGAGGGTTAGGGTTAGGTTTAGGGTTAAGGTTAGGGTAAGCGTAAGGTTTAGGGTTAGGTTTAGGGTTAGAATAAAAGTTAGGGTTAGGGTTATGATTAGGGTCAGGTGTATGGTTATGGTTAGGGTTAGGGTAAGACTATGTGTTAGGGTTAGTGTTAGGGTTAGGGTTAGGTTTAGGGTTAGGGTTAGGGTAAGGGTAAGGGTTAGGTTTAGGGTTAGGTTTAGGGTTTGGTTTAGGGTTAGGGTTAAGGGTTAGGGTTAAGCTTAGGGTTAGGTTTAGGGATATGGTAACTGTAAGGGTTAGGGTTAGGTTTAGGATTAGGGATAGGGTTAGGGTAATGGTTAGAGTTAGGGTAACGGTTAGGGATAGGGTTAGGGTTAGGGCGAGCGTTAGGGTTAGGGTTAGGGTTAGGTTTAGGTTAAGGTTTAGGGTTAGGGTTAAGGATTAGGGTTAAGGTTAGGGTTAGGTTTAGGGATATGGTAACTGTAAGGGTTAGGGTTAGGTTTAGGATTAGGGATAGGGTTAGGGTAAGGGTTAGGTTTAGAGTAATGGTTAGGGATAGGGTTAGGGTTAGGGTTAGGGTTAGGTTTAGGTTTAGGGTTAGGTTTAGGGTTGGGGTTAGGGTAAGGGTTAGGGTTAGGGATAAGGGTTAGGGTTAGTGTTAGGTTTAGGGTTATCATTAAGGTTAGGGTTAGGTTTAGGTTTAGGGTTAGGGTTAGGGTAAGAGTAAGGGTAAGGTTAGGGTTAGTGTTACGGTTAGAATTAGGGTGTAGGGTTAGGGTTAGGGTTAAGGTAAGGGTTAGGGTTAGGGTTAGGTGTTAGGGTTAGGGTTAGGGTTAGAGTTAGGTAAGGGTAAGGGTTAGGGTAAGGGTTAGGGTTAGGGGTTAGGGTTAGGGTTAGGGTAAGGGTTAGGGGTAGGATTTGGGTTAGGTTTAGGGTTAGGTTTAAGGTTAGAGTTAGTGTAAGAGTTAGTGTTAGTGTTAGTGTTAGGGTTAGGGTTAAGTTAGGGTGAGGCTTAGGGTAAGGGTAAGGGTTAGGGTTAGGGTTATGGTTAGGGTTAGGGGTTAGGGTTAGGGTTAGGGTTTGGTTTAGGTTTAGGGTAAGGGTAAGGTTTAGTATTAGGGGTAGGGTTAGGGGTTAGGGTTAGGGTTAGGGTTAGGGTTAAGGTAAGGGTAAGTGTTAGGGTTGGGGTTAGGGTTAGGGTAAGCGTTAGGGTTAGTTATAGATTAGAGTAAGGTTTAGTGTTAGAGTTAGGATTAGGGTTAGTTGTAGGGTAAGGGTAAGGGTTAGGGTTAGGGTTAGGGATAGGTTTGGAGTTAGGATTAAGATAAGGGTAAGGGTTAGGGTTAGGGTTAGGTTCAGGGTTAGGGTTATGATTAGGGTTAGGGTTAGGGTTAGGGTTAGGTTTAGGTTTAGGGTTAGGGTTAGGGTAAGGGTAAGTGTTGGGGTTAGGTTTAGGGTTAGGGTTAGGGTTAGGATAAGGGTAAGGGTTAGGGTTAGGGTTAGGTTTAGGGGTTAGGGTTAGGATTAGGGTTACGGTAAGGGTAAGGGTTAGGGTTAGGGGTAGGGGTAGGGGTAGGGTTAGAGTAGGGTTTAGGGTTAGGTTTAGGGTAATGGTAAGTGTTAAAGTTAGGGTTAAGGTTAGGGTGTTGGTTAGTTTTGGGGTTAGGGTTAGGATAAGGGTAAGGTTTAGGTTTAGGGTTAGGGTTAGGGTTAGTGTAAGGGTAAGGGTTAGGGTTAAGGTTAGGGTTATTGTTAGGATTGGGGTTAGGGTAATAGTTAGGGTTATGGTAAGGTTTAGGGTTAGGGTTAGGTTTAGAATAAGGGTTAGGGTTAGGGTTAGGGTTAGGGTAAGGGTTAGGTTTAGGGTTAGGGTAAGGGTTAGGGTTAGGTTTAGTGTAAGGATAAGGTTTAGGGTTAGGGTTAGGGTTAGGGTAAGGGTAAGGGTTAGGTTTAGGGTTAGGGTTAGGGTTAGGGAAAGGGTAAGGGTTAGGGTTAGGGTTAAGGTAAGGATTAGGGTTAGTCTTATGGTTAGGGTAAGGGTTAGGGTTAGTTTAGGGTTAAGTTTATGGTTAGGGTTAGGGTAAGGGTAAGGGTTAGGGTTAGGGTTAGTGTTAGGGTTAGGGTTAAGGTTATGGTTAGCTTTAAGGTAAGAGTAAGGTTTAGGGTTAGGGTTAGGGGTTAGGGTTAGGGTTAGAACTAGGGTTAGGGTAGGGGTAAGGTTTAGGGTTAGGTTTGGGGTTAGGGTTAGGGTTAAGGTAAGTGTAAGGTTTAGGGTTAGGGTTACTGTTATGGTAAGGGTAAAATTTATGTTTACGGTAAGGGGAAGGTTTAGGGTTAGGGTTTGGGTTAGAGTTAGGGTTAAGGTAAGGGTTAAGGTTAGGGTTAGGGTTTGGGTAAGGGAAAGGTTTGGGGTTAGTTTTAGGGTTAGGCTTAGGGAAAGGGTAAGGTTTAGGGTTAGGATTAGGGTTAGGGTAAGGGTTAAGGTTAGGGTTAGGGTTAGCATTAAGTTTAGGGTTAGGATTAGGGTATGGGAAAGGGTTAGGGTTAGGGTTAGGGTTAGGGTTAGGTTTAGGGTAAGGGTAAGGGTTAGGGTTAGTGTTAGGGGTAGGGTAATGGTTAGGGTTAGCTTTAGAGTTAGGTTTAGGGTTATTGTTAGGGTAAGGGTAAGTGTTAGGGCTAGGGTTAGGTTTAGGGTTAGGGTAATGTTTAGGGTTAGGATTAGGGTAAAGGTTAGGGTTAGGGTTAGGGTTAGGTTTAGGGGTAGGGTTAGAGTAAGGGAAAAGGTTAGGGTTAGGGTTAGGGTTAGGTTTAGAGTTAAGGTAAGGGTTTGGGTTAGGGTTAGGATTAGGGATAGGGTAAGGGTTAGGGTTAGGGTTATGGTTACGTTTATGTTTAGGGTTAGGGTAAGGGTAAGGTTTAGGGTTAGGGTTAGGTTTAGGGTTGGGGTTAACGTTAGGGTTAGGGTTAGGTAAAGGTAAGGTTTAGGTTTAGGGTTAGGGTTAGGGCAAGGTTAGGGTTAGGATTAGGGTTAGGGTGAGCATTAGGGTTAGGGTTAGGGTTAGGGGTTAGGGTTAGGGTAGTGTTGGGGAAAGGGTTAGGGTTAGGGTTAGGGTTAGGTAATGGTAAGTGTTAGGGTTAGGGTTAGTGTTAGGGTTAGGGTTTAGGATTAGCGTTAGGGTTAGGGTTAGGGTAAGGTTAGGGTTAAGGTTAGGGTTAGGGTAAGGTTAGGAATAGGATTAGGGTTAGAGTTAGGTTTAGGGTTAGGGTTAGGATTAGGGGTTAGGGTTAGGGTTAGGTTTAGTGTTAGGGTAAGGGTTAGGGTTAGGGTAAGGGTTAGGTAAGGGTAAGTGTTAGGGTCAGGTTTAGGGTTAGGGTTAGGGTTAGGGTAAGGGTTAGGGTTAGGGTAAAGGTTAGGTTTAGGGTTGGGATTATGGTAGGGATAAGGGTTAGAGTTAGGGTTAGGATTAGGGTTAGGGGTTAGGCTTAGGGTTAGGGTTAGGGTAAGGTTTAGGGTTAGGATTAGGTTTAGAGTAAGGGTAGGGTTAGGGTTAGGGCTAGGGTTAGGATTAGGGTTAGGGTTAGCATTAAATTTAGGGTTAGGTTTAGGGTTAGGGTTAGGGTAAGGATTAGGGTTAGGGTTAGGGTTAGGGTGAGTGTTAGGGTTAGGGCTAGGGTTAGGTTTAGCATTAAGTTTAGGGTTAGGTTTAGGGTAAGGGTAAGGGTTAGGATTAGGGGTAGGGTTAGGGTTAGGTTTAGGGTTAGAGTTAGGTAAGGGTAAGGGTTAGGGTTAGTGTTAGTTTTAGGGTTAGGGTGAGGGTAAGTGTTAGGGTTAGGGATAGGTGTTAGGGTTAGGGTTAGGTTTAGCATTAAGTTTAGGGTTAGGGTTAGGGTTAGGTTAAGGTTAAGGGTTAGGGCTATGGTAAGGGTTAGGGTTAGGGTTAGATGTTAGGGTTAGTGTTAGGGATAGAGTTAGGGTAAGGGTTAGGGTTAGGGTAAGCGTAAATGTTAGGGTTATGTTTAGGGTTTGGGTAAGGGTTAGGGTTCGGGGTTAGGGTTAGGGTTAGTGTTAGGGTTAGGGTTACTGTTAGATTATGGTTAGAGTAAGGGTAAGGTTTAGGATTAGGTTTAGGTTTAGGGGTTATGGTTTGGGTTAGGGTTAGGGTTAAGGTATGGGTAAGTGTTAGGGTCAGGGTTAGGGTTAGGGTTAGGGTAAGCGTTATGCTTAGTTTTAGGTAAGAGTAAGGTTTAGGGTTAGGGGTAGGATTAGGGTTCGGGGTAGGGTAAGGGTGAGTGTTAGGGTTAGGGTTAGGGTTAGTTATGGGTTGAGGGTTAAGATCAGGGTAAGGGTTAGGGTTAGGATTAGGTTCAGGGTTAGGGTTACGGTTAGGGTTAGTGTAAGGGTAAGTTTAGGGTTAAGAATAGGTTTAGATACAGGGTTAGGGTTAGGGTTAGGGTAAAGGTTAGGTTTAGGTTTAGGTTTAGGTTTAGGGTTATGGTTAGGGTAAGGGTTAGGGTTAGGGTTAGGGTTAGGGTAAGGGTTAGGGTTAGGGTTCAGATTAGAGTAGGGATAAGGGTTAGGGTTTGGGTTAGGATTAGGATTAGGGGTTAGGCTTAGGGTTAAGGTTAAGGTAAGGTTTAGTGTTAGGGTTAGGGTAAGGGTAAGGGTTAGGGTTAGGGTTAGGGTTAAGTTTAGGGTTAGGGTAAGAGAAAGTGTTAGGGTTCGGGTTCGGGTTTGTTTTGAAGTTAGGATAAGGGTAAGGGTTAGGGTTACGGTTAGGGGTTAGGGTTAGTGTTAGGGTAAGGGTAAGTGTTAGGGTTAGGGTTAGGGTTAGGTATAGGGTTAGTGTTAGGGTAAATGTTAGGGTTAGCGTTAGGGTTAGGGTTAGGGTAAAGTAAGGGATAGGGTTAAGGTTAGGTTTAGCGTTAGGGATAGGGTTAGGGGAAGGGTTAGAGTTAGGAGAAGGGTTAGGTTAGGGTTAGGGTTAGGTTTAGGGTTAGGGTTAGGGTAAGGGTTAGGGATAGAGTTAGGGTTTCGGTTAGGGTTAGGGTTAGGGTAAGGGTTAGAGTTACGGTTAGGGTTAGGTTTTAGGTTAGGGTTAGGGTAAAGGTTAGGGTTATGGGTAGGATTCGGGTTACGGTTAGGGTTATGGTAAGCGTTAGGGTTAGTTTTAGGTAAGAGTAAGGTTTCGTGTTAGGATTAGGGTTAGTTGTAGGGTAAGGGTAAGGGTTAGGGTTAGGGTTAGGGATAGGTTTGGAGTTAGGATTAAGATAAGGGTAAGGGTTAGGGTTAGGGTTAGGTTCAGGGTTAGGGTTAAGGTTAGGATTAGGGTAAGGGTAAGGGTTAGGGTTAAGGTTAGGTTTAGGGTTAGGATTAGGGATAGGGTTAGGGTAAGGGTTAGGGTTAGGGTAAGGGTTAGGGATAGGGTTAGGGTTAGGGTGAGGTTGAGGGTTAGGGTTAGGGTTAGGGTTAGATTTAGGGTTAGGGTTAGTGTAAGTGTAAGAGTTAGGGTTAGGTTTAGGGTTAGGGTTAGGGTTAGGATAAGGGTAAGGGTTAGGGTTAGGGTTAGGATAAGGGTAAGGGTTAGGGTTAGGGTTAGGTTTAGGTGTTAGGGTTAGTGTTAGGGTTAAGGTAATGTTAACGGTTAGGATTAGGGTTAGGGTTAGGGGTTAGGGTTAGTGTTAGGGTTAGGGTTAGGGTAATTTTAGGGTTAGAGTCAGGGTTAGGGTTAGGGTAAGTGTAAGTGTTAGGGTTAGGGTTAGGGTTAAGGTTATGTTAAGGGTAAGGGTTAGGGTTAGGGTTAGGGTTAGGGTAAGGTTTAGGGTTAGGTTTAGGGTAATGGTAAGTGTTAAGGTTAGGGTTAAGGTTAGGGTTATGGTTAGTTTTGGGGTTAGGGTTAGGATAAGGGTAAGGTTTAGGGTTAGGGTTAGGGTTAGGGTTAGGGTTAGGGTTAGGGTAAGGTTAGGGTTAAGGTTAGGGTTATTGTTAGGATTGGGGTTAGGGTAATTGTTAGGGTTATGGTAAGGTTTAGGTTTAGGGTTAGGTTTAGGGTTAGGGTTAGGGTTAGGGATAGGGTTAGGGTAAGCGTTAGCGTTAGGGTAAGGGTTAGGGTTAGGGTAGGGTAGGGTTAGGGTTAGGGTTAGGGTTAGGTTTAGGGTTATGGTTAGGGTTAGGGTTAGAGTAAGTGTAAGTGTTAGGGTTTGCTTTAGGGTTAGGGTTAGGGTTAGGATAAGGGTAAGGGTTAGGTTTAGGGTTAGGGTTAGGATAAGGGTAAGCGTTAGGGTTAGGGTTAGGGTTAGGAGTTAGGGTTAGTGTTAGGGTTAGGCTTAGGGTAAGGTTAGGGTTAGAGTCAGGATTAGGGTTAAGGTAAGGGTAAGTGTTAGAGTTAGGTTTAGGGTTAAGTTTATGGTAAGGGAAAGGGTAGGGTTAGGGTTAGGGTTAGGGTAAGGTTTTGGGTTAGGTTTAGTGTAATGGTAACTGTTAAGGTTAGGGTTAAGGTTAGGGTAAGGGTTAGGGTTAGGGTTAGGGTTAGGGGTTAGTGTTAGTGTTAGGGTTAGGCTTAGGGTAAGGTTAGGGTTAGGGTCAGGGTTAGGGTTAAGGTAAGGGTAAGTGTTAGAGTTGGGGTTAGGTTTAAGTTTATGGTAAGGGTAAGGGTTAGGGTTAGGGTTAGGGTTAGGGTAAAGTTTAGGGTTAGGTGTAGGTTTAGGGTTAGGGTAAGGGTAAAGTTTAGGCTTAGGTTTAGTTTTGGGGTTAAGGACACGGTTAGGGTTAGAGTAAGGGTCAGTGTTAAGGTTAGGGTTAGGTTTAGGGTTAGGTTTAGGGTTAGGGTTAGTGTAAGTGTAAGTGTTAGGGTTAGTGTTTGGGTTTGCGTTAGGGTAAGGTTAAGGGTTAGGGTTAGGTTTAGGGTTAGGATTAGGGTACGGTTCAGTGTTAGGGTTACGGTTAGGTTAAGGGTAAGGGTTAGGGTTAGGGTTAGGGTTAGGTTTTGGGTTAGGGTTAGGGTAAGGGTAAGGGTTAGGGTTAGGGTTAGTGTTAGGGTTAGTGTTAGGGTAAGGGTAAGGGTTAGGGTTTGGGTTAGGGTTAGGGTTAGGGTTAGGGTAAGGTTTAGGGTTATGGTTAGGGTTAGGGGTTAGGATTAGGGTTAGTGTTAGGGTTAGGGTTAGGGTTAGGGTTAATGGTATGGTTAGGGTTAGGGTCAGGGTTAGGGTTAAGGTTAGGGTTAAGGTTAGTGTTAGGGTAAGGTTTAGGGTTATGGTTAGGGTTAGGGGTTAGGATTAGGGTTAGTGTTAGCGTTAGGGTTAGAGTAATGGTTAGGGTTAGGGTTAGGGTTAGTATTAAGTTTTGGATTAGGGTTAGGGTTAAGGTTAGGGTTAGGGTTAGGTTTAGGTTTTGGGATTTGGTGAGGGTTAGGGTAAGTGTTAGGTTTAGGATTATGGTTAGGTTTAGGGTTAGGGATAGGGTAAGGGTTAGGGTTAGGTTTAGGGTAAGGGAAAGGGTAAAGGTTTGGGTTAGGCTTAGGGTTAGGGTTAGGCTAAGGATTAGGGTTAGTTTTAGGGTAAGTGTTAGGGTTAGGGTTGGGGTTAGGTTTAGCATTAAGGTGAGGGTTAGGGTAAGGGTAACGGTTAGAGTTATTGTTAGGGTTAGTGGTAGGGTTGGGGGTTAGGGTTAGGGTTAGGGTTAGGGATAGGTTTACGGTTAGGGTTAGGGTAAGGGTAATTGTTAGTGTTAGGGTTAGTTTTAGGTTTAGGTTTATGGTTAGGTTTAGGGTAAGGGTAAGGGATAGGGTTAGGCTTAGGTAAAGGGTAAGGGTTAGGGTTAGTGTTAGGGTTAGGGTTAGTATTAAGGTTAGGGTTAGGGTTTGGATTTGGTTCACGGTTATGGTAAGGGTAAGGGTTAGGGTTAGGGTTAGAGTTAGGTTTAGCTTTAGGGTTAGGATTGAGGTTAGGTTAAGGGTTAGGTTTAGGGTAGGTTGAGGTTTGTGGTTAAAGTCACGGTTAGGGTTAGAGTAAGTGTCAGGGTTAAGGTTAGGGTTAGGGTTAGGTTTAGGTTTAGAGTTAGGGTTAGGGTAAGGGTAAGTGTTTGGGTTAGTGTTTGGGTTAGCGTTAGTGTAAGGGTAAGGGTTAGGGTTTGGGTTAGGGTTAGGATTAGGTTACAGTTTAGGGTTAGGGTTAGGTTTAGGTTTAGGGTTAGGGTAAGGGTAAGGGTTAGGGTTAGTGTTAGGGTTAGGGTTAAGGTTAGGATTAGGGTTAGGGTAAGGGTCAGGGTTAGGGTTTGGGTTAGGGTTAGGGTTAGGGTTAGGGTAAGGTTTAGGGTTATGGTTAGGGTTAGGGGTTAGGATTAGGGTTAGTGTTAGGGTTAGGGTTAAGGTAATGTGTAGGGTTAGGGTTAGGGTTAGGTTTAGCTTTAGGGTAAGGGTAAGCTTTAGAGTTAGGGTTAGGTTTAGGTTTAGGGAAAGGGTAAGGCTAAGGTTTAGGGTTAGGGTAAGGATTAGGTTTAGGGTTAGGGTTAGGGTAAGGGTTAGGGTTAGGGTTAGGGTTAGCATTAAGGTTAGGGTTAGGGTTAGGGTAAGGTTTAGGGTTAGGGTTAGGTGTAGGGTTAGGGTAAGGGTAAGGGTTAGGGTTAAGGATAGGGTTAGGGTTAGGGTAGGGTTAGTATAGGCGTTAGGGTTAGGGTAAGTGTTAGGTTTAGGGTTAGGGTTAGGTTTAGGGTTAGGCATAGGGTAAGGGTTAGGGTTAGGTTTAGGTTAAGGGAAAGGGTAAGGGTTTGGGTTAGGGTTAGGGTTAGGGTTAGGCTAAGGATTAGGGTTAGGGTTAGGGTAAGTGTTAGGGTTAGGGTTAGGGTTAGGTTTAGCATTAACGTTAGGGTTAGGGTTAGGGTAAGGATAACGGTTAGAGTTATTGTTAGGGTTAGGGGTAGGGTTGGGGGTTAGGGTTCGGGTTAGGGTTAGGGATAGGTTTAAGGTTAGGGTTAGGGTAAGGGTAATGGTTAGGGTTAGTTTTCAGGTGAGTATAAGGGTAAGGGTTAGGGTTAGGCTTATGGTTAGGGGTTAGGGTTAGGGTTAGGGTTAGGGTTAGGATTAGGTTTTGGATTAGGGTTAGGTTTAGGGTAAGGTTTAGGGTTAGGGTTAGGGTCAGGGGTTCGGGTTAGGGTAAGGGTTAGGGTTAGGCTTAGGGTTAGGGTTAGGGAAAGGGTAATTTTCAGGGTTAGGGTTAGGTTTAGGTTTAGGTTTAGGGTTAGGTTTAGGGTAAGGGTAAGGGTTATGTTTAGGGTTAGGGTTATGTTTAGGGTTAGATTTAGGGTTAGGGTTAGGGTTAGGGTAAGGGTAAGTGTTAGGGATAGCGTTAGGCTTAGGTAAAGGGTAAGGTTTAGGGTTAGTGTTAGGGTTAGGGTTAGCATTAATGTTAGGGTTAGGGTTAGGGTTAGGGTAAGGATTAAGGTTAGGGTTAGGGTTAGGGTAAGTGTTAGGGTTAGGGCTAGGGTTAGGGTTAGCATTAAGTTTAGGGTTAGGTTTAGGGTAAGGGTAAGGGTTAGGGTTAGGGTTAGGGGTAGGGTTAGGTTTAGGGTTAGGGTTAGGTAAGGGTAAGGGGTAGGGTTAGTGTTAGTTTTAGGGTTTTGGTGAGGGCAAGGGTTAGGGTTAGTGATAGGTGTTAGGGTTAGGGTTAGGGTTAGGGTTAGCATTAAGTTGAGGGTTAGGGTTAGGGTTAGGGTTAGGGTAAGGGTAAGGGTTAGGGTTCGGTTAAGGGTTAGGGTCAGGGTTAGATGTTAGGGTTAGTGTTAGGGTTAGATTTTGGGTAAGGGTTAAGGTTGGGTAAGCGTAATGGTTAGGGTAAGGGTTAGGTTTAGGGTAAGGGTTAGGGATAAGGGTTAGGGTTAGGGTTAGTGTTAGATTTAGGGTTAGGGTAAGGGTAAGGTTTAGGATTAGGGTTAGGTTTAGGGATTATTGTTAGGGTTAGGGTTAGTGTTAAAGTATGGGTAAGTGTTAGGGTTAGGGTTAGGGTTAGGGTTAGGGTAAGCATTATGGTTAGTTTTAGGTAAGAGTAAGGTTTAGGGTTAGGGTTAGGATTAGGATTCAGTGTAGGGTATGGGTAAGGGTTAGGGTTATTGTTAGGGTTAGTTTTGGGTTTAGGGTTAAGATCAGGGTAAGGGTTAGGGTTAGGGTTAGGTTCAGGTTTAGGGTTACGGTTAGGATTAGGGTAGGGGTAAGTTTAAGGTTAAGATTAGGTTTAGAGTTAGGGTTAGGGTTAGGGTTAGGGTAAGGTTTAGGGTTAGGGTAAAGGTTAAGTTTAGGTTTAGGTTTAGGATTAGGGTTATGGTTAGGGTAAGGGTTAGGGTTAGGGTTAGGGTAAGGGTTAGGGTTAGGGTTGGGATTAGGGTAGGGGGAAAGGTTAGAGTTAGGGGTAGGGTTAGGGTTAGGGGTTAGGCTTAGGGTTAGGGTTAGGGTAAGGTTTAGGGTTAGGGTTAGGGTTAGGGTAAGGGTAAGGGTTAGGGTTAGGGTTAGGGTTAGGTTTAGGGTTAGGGTTGGGTTAGGGTAAGGGAAAGTGTTAGGGTTCGGGTTCGGGTTTGTTTTGAAGTTAGGATAAGGATAAGGGTTAGGGTTAGGCTTAGGGTTAGGGGTTAGGGTTAGGGTTAGGGTAAGGGTAAGTGTTAGGTTTAGGGTTAGGGGTAGGGTTAGGGTTAGGGATAGGGTTAGTGTAAGGGTAAAAGTTAGGGTTAGGGTTAGGGTTAGGGTTAGGGTAAGGTAAGGGTTAGGGTTAATGTTAGGTTTAGGGTTAGGGATAGGGTTAGGGATAGAGTTAGGGTTTCGGTTAGGGTTAGGGTTAGGGT